>PVIA01006251.1:0-100395 GCA_004024845.1 Tonatia bakeri | reverse complement strand
TGAGAGAGAATTTACCATGTAGATTTAGCAGAAAGTTGCCACTCGGCCAATGCCGAGTGGCAACCCCATCTCCCCACAGCTCTGTGGGGAGAACCACGTGGATTTGGCAGAGTAGAGGGCTCTTGCATCTCTGAGGAGAGGGAGAACCACGCAGATTTGGCTGAGTGGGGACTCCCGTGATCCTGCAGAGGAAAGAGGACCACGTGGCTGGGCTGGTGGAGAAGAGGACCACGTGGCTGGACTGGTGGAGAGGACCACGCACCATTGCCAGAGTGGGTTCCCCCACAGCAGTAGTAGGGGGAACCGTCACCCGGTTTTAGCAGAGATTCCAGCGACACAGCTGATGGTGCTGAGAACCGGGAGAGGCTTACCAGCCAAGCACGGATTACTGGGAAGATCCAGACACTGCCTGAGACTGGACTTCTATTTTCCTTTCCTGAGATACGGTACCCCATACTGGGCAGGGGGGAAGGAAGAACTGTGTGCGTTTAGTGGGTGTTTTAAGGGACTTTAAAATTTTTTTGATAAAAAATATTAGGTCACTGCCTTAAGTTTTGTATAGCACAAAATAAACGTTTTCCTTTCCTTTTCACCAATCTCTGGCATTGAGAGATATCTTTCCTTTATGGCGGCGGACAAGATGGACCCGAATTTCTTTCAGTAAGAGCATCACCGTCCCGGGGCTCCCGGGCCCCCTTTGCTTGTTTGGGTCCTGCTCTGTAACAATCTCACAATTATTATCTATAGCATTTCCTTAGTTTCCATCCTGTTCATGCTTGTGAGCTTCTGCTTAAACCAGTTCCATTAAATTTTCTCTATTTTTCCTAATTATGCTCTTGGATTGACTCTTATCTAATTCACAGGAAAAATGGATTCACAAAGTTTATACTTAACAACAAAAGAAACAATGTAAAAAAAACAGATTACTCTGGGCAAGTGAGGGTACATATTAAAACTACTACACTCGTTAACTTCCCTTCCCCATTCCACACCCAAGACCTAGTAATTCAACCACACAAGTTAGAGAAAAAGTATCTCCACAATTTGCATACTCATTAGGTATGCTGTGGGTTGTTACGGCTAGTCAGTTTATCTTCTATGTGTTTACTAGTTCAATCGTCTCAGGCTGGATATGCTCACAGTGTTTTCTGCGGCAGTGCACTGCTATTGTGTTCAACTTCACCGTGCCCACTGCCTGTGAACTGCCACCTTAGTTACAAGAATATGTGAAGAGAATGGAAGAAGTTATCAAATGACTTACCATATTTTTCTGTGTATAATGTGCACGTTTGTTCAAATTTTTGAGGGAAAAATAAGGATGTGCATTATATGTGGGTAGTACACCTGAAATACTTTGTATCTCTTCTTGTGTTTTGTAAATATTTGTTACATAGAATTTCTTGTACCATAATATGTTAAAAAATAAATGCTAAAATTCCTTTATAATACAAAAACAAGGATCTAAATATAAATAAAAAATTGAATTAAAAAATTAAAATGAAAGATGTTTTTCCTGAAAGTCTGGGTCAAAAATGTGGGTGCGCATTACACATGGCAAAATATGGTATAACACATTCTCTTACAGTAACAACTGTCTTCTTGTAGGACTTCTCCTTCTACAGCGACGAACTGTAACTCGTGGTATTTTCTGGCAAACTAAAAATCCCTTGAGATAAGTGGTATTATGACTCTTGGGCAAACTGACTTACAACTTTTTAAATGCCCTTAAATGAGACCAGTGTGATGAGTGATTAAAGATTTCATGTGGGAGATAACATAAACCAAGTTGAAGAGTTTACAACTCAAGAATTTTTTTTTTTTGTTTCTCAAGTACAGTTGTGTCCATTTTCCCCTTACTACTCTCCCTCACCCCACCCACCCCCACCTCCCACCCTTAATCCTACTCCCCTTTGGCTCTGCCCATGGGTACTTTATACGTGTTCCTTGATGACCCTTCCCAAGAATTGTTATTCCCTCCATTTCATTCTCCTCTTCCCCACCCCCTCCTCCTTCTAAAGAATGTGTAGCCATGTTCTAAAATGTTGACGCAACGACCAGAGGATGCCATTGCACTCCCCTTGTTTATACTGAAGACTGATTTGGAAGTTAGCTGAATTCTATGTACTACACCTGACTGAAAGGGCATTCCTTTAAGAGTCATCCAATAACTGTGGTTATGATGACTTTCCACAAACCAAACTTTTTCTAGAGGGTAGATGAGAGAAGTAAAGTAATAATGATGTCTATGATAATTTCTGTTTCCTGGTTTCAAGAAACTTATTACACAATGCATTTTTAATCAAAATTTAACAAGCCCATATGATTAGTGTACCAAACCAGGAAAGGGTTCATATACATAGGTATTTATAATACCTAACAAAATTATTATCAAAGAAATTACTACAATGTGCAAAATGAGATGGCAGTTGTACCTACTTTTTGTTGAACTTATACACCTCTGTCCATAACATACGCTTATGAGACCAGAGATTTTGGAAAACTTTACTATAATTAATCTGAAGAACTATGACAGAAAAAGAGGATCCAGAAGCCCTCTGCCCACCATTGCTATGCCAAATAAGAACTGGGTTCTGATGCCTCTTAACTGTGGAATCTTCACAAGTTGTAGAACTCTTTGTATTTGCTTTTGGCCCTATCTTCTGCAAACATTTATTTTATATGTGTTATGTGCTTGGCACTTTGCTGGCCCAGCTAGGAATATAAAAATGAATTAAATCTAATTCTTGTCTGCAAGGCATTATACTAGATCAGTGATTCCAAAATGCCTGTCTGCAGCCTGGTTATGGATCAAAATCATAAAAACAAATTCTGGGCCCTTGCCCAGATATACTGAAGTAGATTTTCTGTAGATGTGACTTAGAACTCTCTGCTTTCTACAATATGAGCTCATTGGGTCATTCTGAAGCGGTGTCAGATTTGATAACCACTGGGTAAAATGATCTCAAATCCTTTATTGTTGTAAAATTATTTTAACTTATTTAAATATGTTAAACCTTATCTCACTTTGGTATAAACTCCATAAACCTTACCCAAGGATGCTGTTCTTGCTATAGAACTGTGTTGCTCTAATCTAGTGGCATTTTTAACTTAAAAATGAAGGATTTGGCATCAAAAATATTCAGTACTACATTTCTCAAAATTATTTGGAAGAAGAACTAAGAAAAATTTAAAGACAGATCAAGAAGTAGGGCTTGGAATAAAAGGTGACAATCACCTTTATGCCCACCTCCACCAATCCTACTCATTAGGATGTAGGTGCTTCTTATTATAATACATATTATAATATATTTGATATAATCAACAATTCATATTGTTGAGTGTTAGAAAAAGGCAAAAACCTGAATGTTCTAAAAAGATTCTAAAGTCCATTCAAATCGTACATTTAGTTAAATGTGATAGCAGTACCAGTGGAAACAGCAGCATCTTTGTGCGACGCTATCATAAAAATAGTATAAAGTTGTTAAAATAAAAGAATCCACATCTTCTTGATTTGGTGGAATACAGGAGTCAATGACTAGCTACATCAGAACATAACTTACATTATTATAGGATGTATTACCACGAGTTTCACTGTATTACATCACAAACAATAAAATTAGACAATCACATACACAGGATAATTTGGGACTACAGGCACTGCCAACAGGGTGGTGCAACTCTGATTTCAGCTTTATTCTTAAATGTTGGTAGTTTTATATTTCAACTAATTGTAATCAAGCAAATATTTGTTAACAAAAGTTTAAAGCAGCCTGCTCAGTGCAGGAGTTAAAACTGTGAAAGAGGCAAAGTACCTGCATTACATCCTATCTAGTAAAAAGGTAATCATAAAGTTATTTTTTATAAATAAAAATAAAACAAGGTAAAGTGATATGATAGGGTTAATACAGGCTGTAGAGTTTTATTAGGAGGGGAAATATGGTAAGAGTATTATAAATGTATGGTATAGTCATTTAGGTGAATCCAGTGGTGGTATATTCTAATTTAAAAGGCTAGGGTGTGTGTTTTCAGCCATTGCATTCAGATCATTAAAGGCCTTGTTTATCCATTTGAAGTTACTTCTTGTTTTTCTGAAAACTTTCCCCCCAACAATTCCCTTCATTCTATGTTGTTTGATATATAACATTTTATTTCTTAGTGATACAATTTGCAAAAATAATCTGACAAAAAGGAAATTTGCAACATGTTATAATAACAATTTAAAAAGACTATTTTCTCCAAGACTTCTGAATTACAGTTGACCCTTGAACCATATGGGGGTCATGGCCCCTTGTGTAGTCAAAAATCTGCATGTAACTTTTGACTCCCCCAAAATATATCTACAGTTTTCTCTGGGTATCTATGGGGGATTGGTTTGAGGACACCCTACAGGTACCAAAATGTGGATGCTCAAGTCGCTTTATATAAAACTGCACGGAGCAATGCGTGCAGTTGGCCCTCTGCATCTCTGACTCCTAACTGAGGGTCAACAACAGTGGTTTGGATCCAGGGTTGGTGGACTCTGGGGATGCAGAGGGCTGACTATATTTATTTAAAAAAGACCCACGCATAAGTGGGCCCGCTCAGTTCCAACCCGTGCCGTTCAAGGTCAAATGTACACACATAGTGTGGGTCCGGACCTGGAGTGGAGATCCAGCTCTCCCTCATTTTAGTAGGTGCTGTGCATACTTGTTCACGGGCATTATTTTGTTCTAGGAGGTTAATTTACAATAAGGAGAACATTTGCAAGGAATAGACAAGATTGGGAATCAGTCTCAGTCAGTGGGTACTTGGATAAAAAGGGACACTTCCAATAAAATAATCTTTATCAGCTAATGCTAAATGCTCATGTCTTAACAAAGAAGCTTTTTGTTTAGTAATGTCTTGAGAGATGATCTTTAAAACTTTTAGATTGTCTCACTTCACTCTTATCCTTGAATATGTTGATTTTACTATTTTTTAATATTAAACAGTTTTCTTCATAGTCTTGGGCAGCAGCAAGAGTAAAGTTGAGTTAGGATGCTGTGTCTAGGAGATTTGAGATATTTCCCTTATATAGGAAGGGATAAGGGTTAATATATTTGGCATTTGAGCTCACTGTACCATGTATCAGTGAAAATCCACAAACTACCTACAAGGCTTCAAGGGCAATGCTGACTTTGCAAGCCTGCCAGAGGAGCAAGAAAGTCCCATTTGCAAAGGATCCCAATCTCCTAGTGAAATTCCTTTTCTTTTTTAACCCAGGTGAGGACCCAGAAATGTTCATCTATAAGGGAACAACACAAGTTAGATAAAAACTTGAGTCTCCTTTTACAGCTCGCATTCAACAGGGCATGACTAGTTTGACTCAAAGTAATACAAATCATGTAAGTGTAGACCTAGCTCTTCACATGTGGCAGGTTCGCATGCTGGAGTGTTTGCCAGGTCTGCCACTACTAGTAACTGCATGCCCTATGGGATTTGGGGCCTAGGGGGGCTCTGCATCCTGGGAAAAGAGAGGACAACCAGGACAACCTCACTGTACCCTCTGAAAATAAAATTGAACCTAATTTTTATACCATTTCCTAGTAAATTGTTCAAAGTTAAAATTCAGTTTAGAAGTCCCATTATCCAGCTAAATATGTACAAACTGATGACAAAGGCATATAACAGAGAGACTAAACCAAACCAAAAACATATATTCAGTTTGTCAAAATCAAGTTATAGGTCTCAAAATATTTGAGTTATTACGGAATGTAATTTATGCTTAACTGACACTAATATTTAGGAGTTTCTGTTTTATTAGCTAGATAAGTTATTCATAAAATTTTATCCATTTTAATATGTAATACTTAATGTAATAATTCTGTTCAGTATTTGATATTTATGTTGAGAGAGTTGAATACCTGAATAAAACTCATGTTTATGTTAGGAAAAAAAAAAGATATAATGGATAGTATTTAGCAACTAATGTGGTCTACTAATTTTTTTTGTTTCTCTATCAACTTTCAACAGTATTATCTTGACCTCCATTAAAAAATAAATATGAATGCCTTCTATCGTTTCTTCTACATATCCTGTTCCACTTCAACTTCTCGACTTTAAGTTGTTGAGTATTTTATAAAGATTGCATCCAACAGCACTAAGTAATTTAAACAAGATCACGTAACTAATGAATGTTACACTTCAGGTTTAAAACCCTTATTTTGCTAAAGCGCATGCTATGGGAAAAAATACAACTAATCCCTTATTCTTTGGCCAAATATTTTGAGATCCTTTAGAAAATGACAACTTTCCCATCCTTTTCCACCGTGACCATCACTGCTCCCTGGTTCGGACACAAATGAACGGTGACTCCATGAACATGAGGTGATTGGCTCATTAACTTATTAACTCTCAGGGGTCAGTGAGCATAACAGAATAGTCTAAGATTAAAAAATAACTTTCTCAAAGTAGCAACCAAAGCATCTGAAACCAGAAGAGAAAAGTAATCTCAGCAGAACAACAACAACAAAAGAATAAAGCTAATAAAAATTGTGCTTAAGAAGGAAATTACAAAAATATGTTGAGAGGCAATGTACCATAGTAACAATTACTCAATATTATAACAATGTCAACTAGAAATGTGAATTATCCTCAGATAACTTATAAGTTTAATTTACTTGTGAGTTACTAAAACATGCAACCTAGAATAATTATGAGAATGAAGTAACGGTATAAAACAAGACAGAAATATGAATGGAACAGAACAACTTTCAAGAAACGCACATACATTTTACTAATTATCATCATTACTTTTTAAAGAAAAGCAATTCAATCAGCATATGAAAAATGTTTCGTTGAGCAAATATTATTAGGATAAATGTCTTAGGAAATGGAAGGAAGGTACTCTATTCTTAACCAAACCATGCATCATGATAACTGGACTGGAGTTAAATGTGGGGAAATGAGGACGAAATGAAAGCATAAAATAAACATAAGCAAAGAGAACATTTATATAATTCTGTGGTGGAAAAGGCCTTTTAATACCTAACTTCGAAATTAAAAATAATAAAGGAAAATGTTGTTATATGAGACTACATAAAATTACAATTATAAACATTCATAAACTACAATAAACATAATTAAAGCATAAAATGGGGACAAGATTTGCACATAGGACAAAAGCTGACACTGCTTACAAAAATTCTCTCGCTAATAAACAAGAAAAAGATGGAGACCAAAAGAAAAATCAGCAAAGATCATGGTAAGAGATTTAAAATGGAAAAGAGATAACTCAGAGTACAGAAAAAAATAAGGCCTTGTATGCAGCTGCTTGTGATAATTTTAGAGCGTAATTTTGCAACATATACATAGCCTTCAAATACACATAGACTTTAACTGCCAATTCTACTTCTGGGAACACATCTCAAGGAAATACTCAGAGATGTGTGCAAATATTCATCCATATATATCAGCAAATAAATAAACAGTAAACAAGTAAGTGTGCCATGACTGTAGATAACTTAAGTAGAAAATGGCATAATCACAAAAGTTTTATGTAAAACAAAGTGGGTTAAACACCTTATACACAATATAATCTCTTTCTTTGGTAAAAAATGATTAAGTATGTATAAAATATACTGAAATGATACTACTAAATGTGGTCTTTAAATGGTGGGACTATGGAAGATTTTGAGCTGTTAATTTTATCTGTATGTTCAGATTTTGTTATAATGAATTATATTACTTACATACTTTTAAAAGTTATTCTATAAGAAAACAAGACCATATTTTGCTTTTCCTAGTTTATATATTCTGATATTCCCTCAGATGTTATCAAAGAATACCATAAAACACAGTGCTAGAAAACCTGATAGTGCATTCGAGGATTTTTTGAGGACATTGCCTACTCCACTTTTCAATATACCCTAGAGGAGAAATCACGTGAAAAATTCCTTTTTAAAGTGCCAGAAAGTTTTTTGCTTACTCTTAGCAAATGCTATTTCTTTTCATGAACCATGAGAATCATTTAATTGTATACTACTTTTATTTTTCCTTAGGCAGCCAGAATATGTAAAACCAAATACTTCGTCTAATTATAGTTACAATGCAGGGCCATACGGCTTATTTATCAGCCCGTTCACCCTCACCTGGTCTTTATATTCTATTTCAGTTAACACATTCCCTTGTCCTGCTATTTCATCGATTTTATCTTTTAAAATACCTCAAAATCCTTTTAAGTAGGGTATAAATAAGTAGATATTCCCATTATTATTATCAGCCTCTAGATAACATGACACAACAAAATACTTATTCCAGTGGAATATATATTCCCAATATGACTTATTTTGGAATAAAATAAAGGAAAGTATGACATTATGGTTTTGATAAATCAAGAGACACTTGAATCATTATTACTCTAAGGCGTAAGGAAAGCAATTGTAAAATAACTATCACTATTAAGTTCGATCATGTAAGGCAGGGACACCATCTGTCTAAATTGCTTTGTCTGCAGTCTAGATGCTTCCTATTACAACAGGCTTTTAGTAAATGCTCTCTTGCATAGATTGAGATAATTATCTATTGAGAAAGAGGTGTCATGGGTGCCTCCACTTGTTTTCACTCTGAAGAATCCAGCATGGGATCTGGCATTAGAAAAGAACCCCCTTTCCCCACTATATGCCAGAAATGAGGAACCTCCAGTAAGCTCCTGGCCTCTCACAGAACTGCTTCCTTCACTCTCTCCATCCCTTAGCTGTTCTTCCCAATGGAAGGAAGAGTAATCTGCCTGGTGAGATTGATGTCAGCTTGATGTCCCTGACCACGTTTCTTTATAGTAACGGTAGAGTCACTATGCTTGACATGTCCTTTTGTCTGCAGGTCTGTGTAAGTTCAGTGATTTTGTGCTCCAGGCTACATGTATTAGGCAGATCAGAGAGGCATATCTTTACTTTCTCTTCATTGTTTGATTTTGAGCCTAAGTTTGCAAGTCTTCATGCAGCTGTTTGGGTTGGGATACTCAGCTTATTTTTGTAATCCTATCTCCCTTGCAGACGGGTCCTTGGATTTTCTTTTAGGGAAGATAAATGTGCCATGTGTTTTCTTCAGTTTACTACATTTTTTCTTTAAAAAAAAATTCATCCCTCTTATACCCTTTTCCACCTCCCCCCTGCCCCCTGCAATCAACCACACTGTTGTCCATGTCCATGAGTCCTTTTTCTTTTTTTCTCAATCCCTCCACCCCCCCATAGCCCCCTATGCCCAGAGCCATCAGCCTGCTCTCCATAAGTCTGTCTCTATTTTGCTGGTTACTTCAGTTTGTTCATTAGATTGCAAATGTGAGTGAAATTATATAGTATTTGTCTTTCTCTAACTGGCATAATGTTCTCCAGGTCCACCGATGCTGTTGCAAAGAGTAATATTTTCTTCTTTCTCACAGTCATTTAGTATTCTATTGTGTAAATGTACTATAGATGTTTTATCCACTCATCTACTGATGGACCCTTGGGCTGCTTCCAAATCTTGGCAATTGTAAATAATGCTGCAATGAAGATAGGGGTGCTTATATTCTTTTGAATTAGTGTTTTGGGTTCCTTTGCATATATTCCCACGTACTTTGATGCCCATCAAATTTTCTGTGGTCGAGTGACAATGTGGAGATAGAAATTTTTCCCTTTAAGATGCAGCACACTGCCGTCTACTCAGTAAGCACGGGCTCCGCTCTCCTCTACCATTCTTCCCCCTTGCCTAGCAGTTCTCTATGTTCCGCACTCATTGACTTTTCCTCTCTTCATTAGTATGTTTCAAATACTGTGTTAAATTCCATCTTTGAATGATAATCAGATGAACAAATCCTTGCTCCAGTTTTACTTTCTTCTCATTCAAGAAGAAAGACCTTAAGAACAATAGGTTGAGAAGATTTGGAGTGTGGGGTAAGGCATAACAGTTTTCCTCCGATATTTACAGATGTATTCTCTGAGACTCCAGAAGAAATAACAGGAGTCAAAGAACGAGTAGTGGAAGGCAGATTTGAGGAATAAACAAGAACAGGACAGCTTTAAATTTTCATGAAATATCCTTGATACTGGACAAGTACAAGTAAACACTAAACAACAACTACTTACAATGTTTTTAGAAAACATCTCAGCAAAGAGTCAGGGATTAGATATGAGAAGCTTTTCTTACCTGTGATTTTAGGATCTTAATACATTTCTTATTTGGGCAAGCACTGTTTTATAAACTAGAGAGTAATAAATTATGCAGTATATGATTCTCAATAACTTTCTCATAATAGTTTATAAAATACCTTTAGACCTGTAACAAGGAGGTAGTCAGAATAATCAGGCAATCATGTTAATGAAAGGCAACACTTACCTGTCTGGAAAAAGACTCTGGAAATAATTGTCCGACACAATGGGCAGGGAGTGCTTGCAGGATTGTCTTTGGCAAGAGTCCGTAAGCAGGGCTCACAGAAGATGTGGTGGCAAGGGTAGCACATGTATGGGTTGAAGTAGACATCCAGACACACTGCACAGATATAGCTCTCCTTTTCTTCTACATATTCATTTTCATCATCTGTACTCATGTCATTAGTCAAAGTCTGCAAAACATAAGCAAAACCAGCTGTTCTTAGTTCAGTATGAGATTAGTTTCCTTGATAAAGACAGACTGACTTTTGTCAATTAACCAAAGCCACCTCAATAAATTAATAAAAATAAGAGAGACTGACTTTATAATTTTGTTAAAATGAATAAAAATCACAGAATATCTGTTTCTGTGACATATTCTAACTGACAGAAATACTACCTTGCAAAGTGAGAAGAAACTGAAAATATACATGAAAAAACTCAGAAGTCTTAATTATTCTTTTTATATAATGCTAAATGCTACTCATTAGTGTTAGGTATACCAGTACCAGGATGACAGATTCCCTATCTACCTCCTTCCCACCACAGAAAAATAAGCTGTCATGAGGTTCCGCAGTCTTAAATGGGCATCCACACTTGGTGAAGAGTGAAGACAAGAGGGTATCATACTTCATCTTTATATTGTGCATGGAGCGTTCTCTATTTTATCCTTTGCAACCTTCCTGGACCTCAAAGCCAAGAAAAGACCAAAGTCTAAGGGTTGTCAGGAAGTAGACAAGGCAAAGAAACTTGCAGTAATTCTGGGGGGGGATCAGCCATGCATCTGGGAAATCTGATGACATATCACCCCCTGCTCCCATGGGATAGTTAGAAAGAAGCAATTAAGAGGCAGTTATGAAAGACGTAGCTCAGAGGTTAAGAGCACAAGGTCTGGTAGCAGAATTCCTGTTACTTAATTAATCTCACAATTTCCTCATCTGTAAATAAGTTGTGAGGGTTAAGTGAGGCAATCCATTTAAAGTGTTTAGCACAGACCTGGCACATAGTAAATACTCAATAAACATTAGGCTCAGCCACCTCCTCCTCCCTGTCCCCACCCCCTTTGCCTTCTCCATCTTTACAGGCCCTGTAGTTTTCACTAGAACTTTGAGAAACATCTCCGCAAACCAATCCTGGATTCAATCTACTAAGACATGGGAACTGACACTTTGGGAAAAATGGAGATCAATGATGAACACTTGAGTGGGCCCTGGGTTTAATCGATATTTGTTAAGTTCCGTGAAATATAAAAGTTATGTAAATGAGGCCAGTAGAGCCTTGAAAATACAGAAAAATATTTCTATTGGACACACTATTATTCGATTTACCCAGATGGCTTTGCTTCCTCTTGGCCAGTCTCTTTCTGCCACTTGGCAATTTCTTTCAATAAAGGACATATTCAAAGTTTTAGTACATTTATTCTTAATCAGGTTGTCTGATTTTTGTCATAGACTTGTAGGTGTTTTTACCATAGTTCTTTTTTCATGGATTAGATATGTTACAAATATTTTTTTCCTTCTTTTTGGGTTTGCCTTTTCACTCATTTCATGGGGTCCTTTAATGAAATAAAGTTCTTAGTTTTAAAGAACATTTTCCCTTATGGTTAGCTCTTTCTGTGGCTTACTTAAGAACTCTAACCCTTTCCCAAGGTCACTAGAATAGCATTGTTTTGCATTTCATAATATTTCATAACCCTGTATTCTGCCAGAAATTGATTTTCATCATGTATGCTGTGCTTTACAGGTAAATTTCATTTTTATACTTTAAATAATTGGTCCAGCCCAGTTACTGCAATGACTTTCCTTTCTTCCCTTGCTCCGAAGAGCCATGTTACTAATGAAAAGGCCAAATATGCCTGGGTCAGCTTCTAAGGCTTTATTTTATTCTATTGGTTTACTGTCTATTCGTATGCCATAATAAGAATCTTTTGCTGAGCTTAATAATAAGCCTCAATATCTGATAAAGTTCGTTCTTTCATATTATTGTTATTCTTTGAGGATGTCTTTGCTATTCTTGGCCTTTTCCATGACCATATAAAATTTAGAATTACCTTATCAAGTTCTTTTTTTAAAAGTCAGAATTTTTATTGAAACTGTATTGAATTTGTAGATAAATGTAGAAAGAGCTAGAAATCTTTAAAAATAGACCTGGAGTAACCAAAATGACCTTAAAAATTAAGAAAAAAGTTGGAGAATTCATACATTCTGATTTTAAACGTACAGCAAAGTTTTATAATAAAAAAGAACACATGCCACCGGCCCGAGGACCAACATATACACATCAATGACACAGAACTGGGAGTCCAGAGAGAAGGCCTTGTATTTATGTTTGACTGACTTTCCTCGAGGATGCCAAGACAATTTAAATAGGCAAGAGGAATCTTTTTAGAGTTAATGCAAACATTCTAAAATTGTGAGGATGGTTGAACAACTCTATAACATTACTGAAAACCACTGAATTGTACACTTCAAATGTTGGTGAATACTTTGGTATGCACATTTGCCTTAATAGATATGTTTAATAATCCACCAAATAACTTTAAAAAATCCTTAAAAATATAGTTTTACAATACACGATCTTGGCTTCTCTCTCCATTTATTAAAAAATTTCAAAAATTATCTTGATAGAATTCTGTCTATATTTGAATGAATATTTTGTCCCAACTTTATTTCTATTAATATACATGACATACTCTAATATCTTTCTCATCAAAACAAAAACAACCCCCCCCAAAAAAAATCCCCCAAACCTCTTCAGTTTACACTACATCCCTCTATTCTCTTTCATGACAAAACTTCACAAAAGACTTGATCACAGCACCTGTGATTTCTGCTTTCTCGACTCCTATCCACTTAATCTGGCTTCTGCTCTCAATATTCTGGTGAAACTGGTCTTGTATGAGTCACTCACAATCACCGCACAGCCAAGTCCAGGATGCTCTTCTGACCCATCTTCCTCAGCCTATCAGTAGCATTTCCTAAGTAGACCAGGGCCTCTTTCTTGCTACATACTTAATGCCTTTGTCTTATGTTTAGAATAAATAAATTAAATCAATAATTAATTACCTTCCAAAAGAAAAAGCACCAGGCCCAAATGTGTTCACCAGTAAATTCTACCAAACATTTATGGGAGAAATTATACCAGTTCTCTACCATCTCTTTTAGAGAACTGGTATAATTCCTTATTGAAATAGAAGGAATACTTTCTAATTCATTCTGTGAGGCCAGCATTACCTGAATACCAAAACTAGACCAAAAAAAAACAACTTACAATAAAACTATAGACCAATATCCCTCATGACATAACTGCAACAATTCTATACAAAACATATTAACAAATTAAATACAATAATACATAAAAAGAATTATATACCATGATCAAGTGAATTTTACTAAGTGAAAGAAGCCAATTTAAAAGGCTACATACTCTAATTTCAATGACATTCTGAAAAAATCAAATGTATAGAGACAGTAAAAATACCAGTGGTTGCCAGGGTTAGGGAGGAGGAAGGGACGGACGGGCAGAGCATAGAGAATTTTTACCATGGTAAATCTACTCTGTAGGATGCTATAATGATAGGCAGATGACACGCTGTTTGATAGCATTTTACCCACAGAAATTCTTTCAAAAATGGAGTCATTCCTCTCAAACCCTGCCACTGCTTTATCAAATAACTTTATATGTATTCTAAATCCTTTGTTGTCATTTCAACAATCAACAAAGGGCTAGATGTGAAAGAGAGGGAGTGGCAGTAAAGTTTCCATGGCAGTGATGACAATCATGGCCTTTCAGAGATTCCATGTGTTGGATGTAATCCTCTCAATAAGATAGGGCAGAGTAAAAGGGTCTGTCTAGGACCCAGAAGGAAGGGAGAAAAGATGGCTACAAGGTTACTGATATACCAGTTAAGTGAACTGCAGCTCCAGTCCAAGTGAAAACATGAATAGAAATAAGGCCACAGGGTAGACCAGCTCAACAGAGGCCACACTTGGTAGCAGGACAATTTCTGACCCATCTGCTGGTACCTCAAAGTTAATGAGCATCGGAATGACTGGTTCAGATGCAATGGGAAGCTAAGCTGGGTGAAGCTGGGGCAGGTAACGATTTATACTGCCTACGTTTACATCAAATAGGATTCCAAAGCAAAAAAAGTCTGCCTACGAATATGAGGTCTGTTTGGAAAAAATCCAGCCATTGTTAATATAATGAGAATGGTTTGAGAGACATCAATGTAACCTTGCAGCCAAGGAGAGTGGACTGGAGTGCACATGCATGAACAATGATGCTTTCACCGTACTGGTCAGTGCAGGCGGTAGACACCACTGGATGAACATGTGTACTATATGGTTGTTGCATTCGAAATGACTGAGTGAGTAGGGCAACGAATCTGCATCAAATTTTGTGTTAAGCTTGAACATTCCTCCACAGAAACTATCTGGATGATTCAGAAAGCCACAGCTATGGGCAACTGGTGATTGTCAGCTCCATCATGACAATGCGCCCGCTCATGCATCATGACTTATGCAGAGTTTTGTGACAAAACATCAAATCATCCAGGTGACTCAGCACCCCTATAGGCCAGATTTGGTGTCCTGTGACTTCTAGTTTGTCCCATAACTAAAATCACCTTTGATAGGGAAGAGATTTCAGACAGTGGATGACATTCAGGAAAATGTGATGGGGCAGCTGATGGCGATTTGGGAGAACTGTGTGAGATCCCAAGACGCCTACTTTGAAGGGGACTGAGGGGTCATTGTCCTGTGTACAATGTTTCTTGTATCTTGTATCTTCATCAATAAATTTCTCTATTTTTCATATTATGTGGCTGGATACCTTCTGGACAGACCTCATATATTTGGTTGTGATTTTAACACTTCTGAAAGTGGTACATAATTTTAACCAAATATGTGTCTTTCATTTGAGAATCTTTCCACCTCTCCCCAAAGGCTTTACTGATTAAACTGACTGTCAATCCATGGTGTCTTAAAAATCCAGGAAATATGGCAAATTTTCCTGTAAGTTAAAAGAATGAATGGCTAGCTAATATGCCAACATTTATTTAGTACTTTCTTTGTGCTAGGCATAGTGCTAAGTGCTTTTTTTTATAGAATGTCAAATTTGATTCTTATAACTACTATTATATTCCATGTTTGTGCTCCCCTCAAAAAATCGTATGTTGAAGCCCTAAACCTTAATACGACAGTACTTAGAGGTGGAGGTCTTTGGAAGGTTATTAAGTTTAGATGAGTCATGACTGTGGGACCACCATGAGGGGATTTGTACCCTTATAAGAAGAGGGAGACTGAGATGTTTTCTGTCTGTCTGTCTGTCTCTCTCTCTCTCAGCACAACTGAAAAAATGCCACATGAGCACACAGCAAGAAGGGGGCTGTATACAAGCAAGGAAGTGGAACATCAGTGGGAACAAAATCTGCTGGCACCTTTATATTGGACCTCCTAGCTGCCAGAACTGTGAGAAATACATGTCTGACATGTCTGCTGTTTAAGCCATCCAGTCTCTGTACAGGATTTTGTTATAGCAGCGGACACAGACTAAGACTATCATACACATTTCGAAACTGAGGATCAGAGTGACTGAGTAAGGTTAAGGTCACAATAACTTACTTAAGCCACAGCTCTGTTTGATTTCAAAGCCCAAATTCTTAACCACTTCTCTACTGCATCCAGGAAATTTAATGCCGTGCTTTCAATCACAAATTTATTAGCTTTTTCTATATTTTTTACATAATACACATTCATCCTTCTAGTCAAAGGCACATTCTTCTGCCTAGATTCCTGCCATAGCCTCCTAACAGGTCTCCCTGCATATACCTTCTCTTTTTCTCCCTCTCTTTCCCCTTTAGTCTGTCTTTAACTCAGAATCCAGTGGGATCCTTTTAGAATATAACAAGTCATAAGACTTCTCAAATCTACATGGCTCACAAAACCACCTGGAGTAGAAGCTGTAGTTTACAACGGCCTACAGGTCCTGCATAAGCCTTCCCAGCTGAGCTCGCTTCTCTGACCTCACCTCCTAGGACTCTTGTCTGCTCCAAACACACTGCTCTTCCTGTTGGACCCACTCTCCCCTTTCGTCCACACTCTCGTTTTGTGACTTTCACATGTACTGTGCTCTCTGTCTAGAATGCTTTTTGCAGATAGATTTTACACCTCCTTCAAGTTTGATCAATTCTTAGTTCTCAGTAAGATCTACTTTAACTACTCCTATTTTAATACCACAATCTACTTCCCCCATATTCTGACACTTCTACTTTGCTCTACTTTTTTTCCATGGCACCTATCAACTTTTAATATATGCATAATTTTACTTACTTATTATGTTTATTGTTTGACCTCTCTGCTAGAGTGTAAAATCCATGAGGGCCAGAACCTTTGCCTGCTTTACTTAATGGATGTAACCTCAAGTGCCAAGGACAGTGCCTTATATGTAGTAGGCAAATAAATATTGGTTGACTAAATGAACTTTAGAAAATAGATTACTTGTCACTAGAAGACAGAGCATATTTTAGGTGAGATATTGGGAACAGAGGGATCCAGTCAACTCCTCATCTACCCTCCAACAGAATGTAGTGGGAATACAGATAGATCTAAACAGTCTCAAATATGTTCAAGGTAAATATTTTCAATATAGCAAAATATAAAGTAAAAATGAAAGCCATCCATTAGCCAGAATCACTAATGCAATTTAAATATACAAGAGGTAGAGATCCCCCCAAAACCAGAATTATCTTCTGGAGGCGGGCCCCTTGCAGTACAGGCTTCCCCAGCTAGGTGAGTGTTCTAGGAACCCATCTGTGTCAGTGTGCTAGTGGGTGCTGTTGTGAGAGGCTGTGTTTGGCTTCAGTAAACTTTTTTTTCAGACTTATTCAATGTGCTTGCTCATTTTATGGCGGGTGATTCACGAGTACATCTGCCCACACTGGGCTGAGTGTTCAGCAGTTTCTGACCAAAAATGGCGTGACCCTCATGCCTCGCCCTCTTTATTCACTCTATCTCACCCTGAGCGACTTTCGTTTGTCCAGATGAAAGAAGTCTTCAAAGGGAAACATTTTGCTGAGGTGGAAGAGGTGAAACAAAAAAAGGTAGAAGCATCAAAGGCATCAAAATCGAGAGTTCAAAAACTGTTTTGGGCAGTAGAAAAAATGTCTCGATAGGTGTATTGCATTGAATGGTGAGTACTTTGAAGGTGACTGAAGTTTAAACATATAAGAATAAATACACAATTTTTTATAAATAAATTGTTTTTCTGGGGTCCCCTCTTTGTGTATACAAATAATGTGTGTGTATTTCTAGTGTTTTTTCCTACTGTTTATCCTGTGTATAAACTATCTTTAATTTTTTTAACAAAATTAATACACCAAACTAAAGAGCTTCTGTACAACAAAAGAAATCAACAAAATGAAAAGGCAATGTAATGGAGGGGAGAAAATATTTGCAAGTCACATATTTGATAAAGGGCATGTATCTTTTTAAAAATACTTTATTGATTGTGCTATTACAGTTTTCCAAATTTTCCCCTTTTGTCCCCCTCCACCCAGCACCCTCCACTCCCTCAGGCAATAACCCCACCATCGTTTGTGTCCATGGGTCATGCATATTAAGTTCTTAGGCTAGTCTATTTCTTATACTGTACTTTACATATCCACAGCTATTCTGTAACTACCTATTTGTACTTCTTAATCCCCTCACCTCTTCATCCATTCTCTCACACTCCCCTCCCATCTGGCAACCATCAAAATGCTCTCTGTATCCATGATTCTGTCTCTGTTACTCTTGTTTGCTTAGTTTGTTTTTTAGATTCAATTGTTGATAGGTATGTGTTTACCGCCATTTTATTATTCATAGTTTCGATATTCTTCTTTTTCTTAAATAAGTCCCTTTAACATTTCATAAAATAATGGTTTGATGATGATGAACTACTTTAGTTTTTCTTGCATGGGAAGCTCTTTATCTTCCCTTTGATTCTAAATGCTAGCTTTGCTGGGTAGAACAGTCTTGGCTGTAGGTCCCCGCTTTTCATGACTTTGAACATTTCTTGCCAATCCCTTCTAGCCTGCAAAGTTTCTTTTGAGAAGTCAGCTGACAGTCTTATGGGAACTCCCCTATAGGTAACTTACTGCTCTTTCTTGCTGCTTTTAAGATTCTTTCTCTTTAACCTTTAGCATTTTAAGGTTAAGGTTAAGGACCCAGTGGAGGGTCAGCTGTGCAGGGTGGTGGTGCTCTGACGTGGGTGTAGCTGTCCACTGGGTGCACAGGCTCTGGGGTTTCCCGGGTGGTGCAGGCCAGGGTCAGCCGCCACCTGTGTTCTGCCTGAGGCTACCCAGTGTAAGTATGAAGAGATCTGCAGAAGGCTACTACTTGTGCTGGGTTTGGAGGTTCCCAGGCAGAGCCAAACTGTGATCCAAATCTGGCTGCTGCTAGTGTCAGGCCTTGGGCCTCTTAGCCAGAGGTACGGGGCTGGGTGTGGGTCACGAGCTGGGTGGGGTGGAACCTCAGGTAAACATCAGGGCAGGGCAAAGTGTGTAAGCCAGGTTGATGGAGTCTCAGATAGGCTCCTGCCTGCTGCCTGCTGGTTCTGTTGGTCTGTGGGGAGGGCTCAAAAAAGACACAGTGGCTTCTGCTTACCTTTCTGTTTGGACAACAGTGGTCCCCTAGCTCTTGTCCTGATGCCAGACACTTCACTTCCTCCCTGTATGTGACAGGTGCCTTTCAAACTGCTACCCTGGTGGTGTTACAGCTCAGAGGGAGTGCATCTGCGCGAGTTTGGCTATGGCCTTTGAAGAGGAACTGCTAGGGAACCCAGCAGTTTTGTTCACCGACTCCAGTACCACCAGTTTTTATAGCTGGAAGTTATGGGGTCTTCTCTTTCTTGCCCCCTGGGCTGGGGGGCCTGCTGTGGGGCTGGGAGCCCCTGCTCCAGAGATATCCCTCCCAAATTTTCATGTACCACACATGAGTGTGGGACCATCCTATTCTGCATGTCTCTGCCTCTCCTACCAGTCTGGATTGATGTGGTTTCTTTAGTTCCGTAGTTGTCAGACTTCCGTTCAACTCAATTTCTGATGGTTCTGGGTGATGGTTGTTCTACAGTTTAATTGTAATTTTGGTGATGTTGTGCAAAGAGGGCAGCTGTGTTTGCCTATGTCTCTATCTTGCCTGGAAGCACTACCAAAAGGGCTTGTATCTTTAAAAAAATATGAAGAACTCATAAAAATCAAGAGCAAAAACAAAAACCAGTAAATCTGATTTTAAAATGGGCAGATGATCTAAACAGACATTTTTTAAAGGAGACATACAGATAGCTAGCAGGTACATGAAAAGATGCTCAACATCACTAATCATCAGGGAAATGCAAATCCAAAAGATACCACCATAAAATATTACATCATACCTGTTAGAATAGCTATTGCCAAAAAAGGATAAAAATAACAAATGTTAGTGCAGATACGGAGAAATGAGAACCCTCATGAACTTTTGGTGGGATTATATATTGGCACAGCTACTATGGAAAACAGCACAGAGTTTCCTCAACAAATGAGAAATGATCATCTCAAAATATGCACAAATATCAAATCATTACATTGTATACCTGAGACTAATATAATCATATGTGTCAATTATACCTCAATATAAGAAAATACAAAATTAAGATTATCCTCTCTCTTGGCATATATACAGATATCTTTTATTAATAACAACAGAAAAACTTCTCCTTGGATACTACAGTTCCATCTAGCTATAAGTTCTTTTCTCTTCAGAATAGAGTTCCTGGAAGAAAAAAAGAATATCACTTCTGTATATGCTTTCCTACTACCCACTTAAAATAAAACTGCTGTTGCCTAAAGTCATCTGTGACCTATATGCCTGGTCTAATAGACTATTTTTATCTCTCGCTATATTCAACAATTCTGCAGCATTTGATATTGTTGGCTAATTTCTTCTCTTAAAATTGTCCTTTTCAAGAATGCCACTTGAATGGAGTTTCCTTTTAATTTCTAACCCTGTTCCTTTTTCTGGCTTTCTTTCCTGTGGCCGCCCCCTAAATGCTGGCATTCTGTAGTGCCCAGGCATGGCTGGACCTCGGCTTTTCTGACAGCACGAGTTCTCCTGCAGCAATCTCATCTTTAATTCCTCTGTGGTTTTAGGCACCTGGGTTATACCGATGAATCAATAATCTCCAGCATTAACCCACAGCACTCTCCTGAAGCCCAAATCCATTAACTTCGGGGTATCCACTGATCTGTCATGGATCCGCCTCTCTGTAGATTTGACGCCCAGGGGCAGGGAAACACAGTGTGTTCAAAGGTAAGTTAACTTCTCTCGTAAACCTGCACCTCATCACAGATCTCAGTCACTGTTACCACAAACCAATTGCTATTCACCTGAGGAAGAAATTTATCAATCATTTTCGAGTCTTCCTTTATCTTCACTTTCTACATCTCATCGCAATCAATGACACAGATTCCACTTGCTGCAACAGCTCTGCATTTTCCTCCTCTGTGTTCTCCCATTGTTACTGCCTCAGTTCAGCCCCATCTTCTCTTGTTAAGGAGACTTAAGAGTCTCCTCTTCTTTTACTATCCCTACAGTTCACGCTTTGTACTGCTGCCAGACAGATCTTTCTAAAGGGAATTTGCAATACATCACCGTATGTGTGTCTTTTACAGGAAGAGGAAATTTTCACCCTTTTTTTTCAGTCTAGAGAACCTCCACCCAGACTCAGGCGAAGGATTTACAATTCATATAAATCAGTTTGCAGGTCACTGACCAAATCATGTTACTAAGCAGTGGATGAGGTCATGATGTTAAAAATGTGGCCCTGCCACCATCTTTTCCTCTTTTTTCAGACCATAATGCTCAGAAATCTGACACTTTTAGGCTGAGAGGACAGCTGGTTGGCAAGTAACAGTATGAATTTGGAGCTCTATTTTTTAACTAAAAAAGCAACACATGCTTATGGTAACAAATGAAACAATACAACATAACAACTTATAAAGGCAAAGCAAATTGTGGCAGACACTTTTGGTTGGATAACCCAATACTTTTTCCGACCTCATTCCCTTTATAAGAACCATTACCTGTTACGTAACCCAGAAAACCTAAATGGTTATTTACCTAGGCTTTCTTGTAGCTAGAGTCAGCCCATTTTTGGCCAATGAGACATAAAGAAAGTATGCCGACAGTTCCTGGAAAGCTCTGCATTCCACTATCCCCGCCCCCCGCCCCCCCCACCAAAAAAAAGGGACAAAAAGTTTGCATTATCCCATTCCTTTCTTTGAACATAGCGATCCTGATATTTGGATCTGTGTCAGCCGTCTTGCAACATGAGGCAATGCACATGAGAACAGAAGGGAAGTGGGGACAAAGTTAGAGTCTGCCTCCTTGATTGCAGAAATTATCTCTAGTCTCTGTATGAGAAAAATAGATGTTGCTCCTGCCAGTCAAGCTTCTTTTATTTACAGCTAAAATTGCAATAACCATCTCCATTCCACCTGCCAACTTCCTCCCTTCCACAGGCAACCATCCCTGGACCAGCACTGGTGAATCCTTTCATACTTTCTCTGGGCTCACACAAAATATACAAGTACATGGGCTCATAAACATACTGCTGCTACTTTTTTCACTTACCAATGTATCATGAATATATATGTAAGTGTATGATCTAGCTTTTCCTCTTATTTTTAAACCTAGATACACATGTATTTTACATGAATAAAATGATCTCATATCTTCTTTTTATATTTCAGCTTTTTTTTTTTTTGCTTGCCTTCGTGGACTTACTCCTCCTCCCAGTCTCCTGTCTCATTTCTTGTACCGTTCCATCTTGCTCCTTATCCCTTCCTCTCTGGGGCCTGATCACTCTCCTTCTGTTGTTCTCCCCTCTGTAAAAATGTTCTGCCCCTCCTTTATGCTCCTGCTATTCTTTTTATACCTTCCACAATGCCCCTGTTAACTGTCTACACATGTCCTCCTCTATTACATTTAGATGACCCTTGTGGGCATGGACTATGCTTTATTTAATTTTTCTTAATTCCTAGACCTGGAGGTGAAAATAGAAATTGGAATCAAGGGTAGAAGTATAAAGGAAATTTCAGGTAAGGGTTAACCATGGAGTGTGTGGACGAGGCACCTGTTAGTCCGACTAAACAAGAGTTTTTTTCAATAAGGGATAGGAAACATTCCTTGGAGATAAAAGCTGGGTCAGTTGCTATTGACTGGGAATGGGCAATCTATAGACTAGGGGCCAACTACAACCTGCTGCTCGTTTTGTGAATGAAACCTCACTGGGACACAGACATGGTCCTTTGCTGCTGTGCGGGGGATGGCTGCTTTTGTGCTACCATGGCAGAGCTAGTACTGGGGACAGAGACTCTACGGCCAGCAAAGCCAAGCCTGAGAAGTTTCATTATGTTCCTGAATGTAGCAGTGCTTATTTCCATCACAATCAACAGATATTTATTGAGTGAGGTAATAAGCATTATTCCAGGCCTTCTGAGTCTGTTCGGGTTGCAGTAACAAAATACCATAGGCTGGGTAGCTTAAACAACAGACATTTATTTTTGTCTTGAAGCCGGGAATCCAAGATCAGGGTGCCACAGACGGTTGTGTTCTGATGAAGAATCTCTTCCTGACCTGCAGACGGCCACCTTCTCTCTGTGTGCTCATGTGGCTTTTCCTTTGTGCATGTGGAAGGAGACGTTTCTCTCTTCCTTTTCTTAGAAGGCCAGCAATCCTATGTGATCAGCCCCTCTCCCCACCTATATGACCTCATTTAACCTCAATTACCTCCTAATAATGCTATCTCCAAAGACAGTCATATGGAGGTTGGGGCTTAAACATAAGGACACAATTCAGTCCCTAGCAGGGATAAACAAGGCCCTAGGAACACTGCAGTGAACACATCAAGCAAGTAGGGCCTATTAACTAGTTCTTTAAGATGGAAGAAAATGTGAAGGTGTTTACAAGAATGTGAGTGTTAAGCGGCAGAAAGAGGCAGTTACTAAGAGATGGGGTACCATGGGCCTGAGCCAGAGTGGTTGCCTTGGGAATTTAAAACATTTTGAAACCAAAATCAGCAGGAGCTAATTTTCATTTGGGTGGAGGATACATTGAATTTATAATGAATAACATTGAATTCTTCCTCATAAGTCTTAAAATAATCATATCTATTGAGTTCACATTTTCATTTTGATTTTCACTCCTCTACTACTTTTGACCTTGTTTTTGACCTCCAAGCAGGTGAGAGAAGTCCCATAGGGCTACCATGGAGAGCGAACACAGGACTGTAACAAAAGTCATTTTTCTGTGTCAAGTACCAATCCTTACAGCTGTCAGTCAGCTCCAGATCCACAACTACTCAAAGCCACAGCCTGTCACACAGAGAGCAGAGTTCATTTAGTGTTCTCTCTCCCTTACTGAACCACTCGGGCCTCTTTTCCTGCATTATTCCTCACTTCTTTATTTTCTTTGTAGGGATAAAAAAACATTTATGTATTAACCAATACATTTTTTTCCAAGATTCTTGTTATCCATGACCTTCCTTCTCCAGTCGGGGGAAACAGGTACCGTTTTACTGCGTCAGGGAATGGATGGCACAGCAGTATGTAAATAACAAAGAAATTATTAAAGTTCTGGCATTTGATTTTCAAACAGCTAGGATTCTGAGTATAAATGATGGATTTGAAGGATCTTTTTCCTGCTCCTCCTAACCTCACCCCCTTAGGCTCAACATACGTTAGATAAAGATTCTATGGAGTTGGGGCAGGAACCGGGTGGACTGCTGAGAAAGCACTCTGCAACGTATTCGTCTCACCTTAAACCAGTGGGAGGATGATGGACAGAACAGAAACTTCCATCAGATTTGACTTTTACTAGCAGGGAAGCCCATGGCCTCCAATCTCTAGCATATAGTCTAAGAAGGAAGCAAAGTCTCAGAATTATCTCATGCTTAGCACAGTAAGGGAGCAGCAAAAGAGGGCACTGATTTAGCACTGGGTGGACAGTTCTTTAACTGTCAATCAATCAGTAAATACAGGGAAGAAAGTAAAATGACTATGTAGATAGCGTAGTAGATGCCAACCAGGCCAAAGGGTCATTCCACTTGACAACATGCTGACATTTGAAAGACCCTAGAAACTGAGGACACATACCTGGGGGAAAGGAGAGGAGAAAGTCCTGTATTAAGATTTAGTCTCCAGCCTCCAATAGAAAGAGGGCTTAAAATAAAAATTAAATTCACTCAATGATTCATTCATTCATTCAGCAAATGTCCATTACACATTTATTATGTACAAATAACTTTTAATTAGAAATAGTAAAAATTACATTTCCTGAATACCTGACTTTGTAGACTATGATTCATTCTTAGAACAAATTCTTCCCCCAGCCATCTTTTCATTGTATCTTTTAACCTTTTCACACAAACTGGAAGTTTGCCTACATTTCTCTGTATCTTATTTTATCACATTTTCCCCATGTTTTACACAAAGTCCATGCCAGTAATGGAAAAAGTTTAGATATTAAGGTTATAAGAAAATTATAGTGATTAAGAAACAGTATATTTGAAATCACTCTAATTACTCTGTTACAGAATTATTTTTATCTGATTGTTAAAAATGCAGATTTTTATAAATGTCATTGTGTTATAAAAATCTGTATTTCTAGTCTCAAAATATGACTTAAAATTTGCATAAATGCATGTTCTAAATTCAACAGTTTGGGATTTCTAACATATGCTAGTTTCCATATCAGTCATCAAAAATGTATTTTAGGAAACAATTGGAAGAGTTTTTTTTACCAAAAGCCACTTTTGGTCAATACTGGAAAATAAACCAATGTAGTAAGCCTTCCTCAAGTGCTAATTAAACAAAAGTGCTACATCAAGTGTTCAAAAACCTACTATTTATATTGAAGGTATAGGTTTGAAGTCATAACTCTAGTCTCTATGTATAACAGCGAGCTAGAAAGCCTCTTTGGTCTGAGGAATGTGGTACAGAAGCCAGCTGTGCTGGGCGGAGTCAGCAGAAGAACACCTGCACTCAAAACCTGCAACCATTGTTGGGGATGAGCTCTGAATCAGCACTTCCCAGGGATCTGGGAAACCCTGCACAGAAAGAATAACATTCAAATAATTCCTGTGCTAATAGAAGCCATAAAACCACAGTGCAGTCAAACACAAAACTGGTCCCAACTCCCCCAAATTCAGGTCCCCTGAGATTTACACAGAAGCAATTTCCACTGAAGATAAGCACACAGTCAAAACTTTCACAGTATGCCAGAAAACAGACTGCCAACGGAGACTAAAAGAAGATGGAAAACAGAAAAACTCACTTTTGAAAAACTATGTATAACTAACCATATACTAAAAATTAAAATAAGTGTATCAAAAGAGAATTTAAAGGAGGAATACAGTCAATAAGGCAAGAACAGGATATAATAAAAATATAATAAAAAGCAAAAAGTGAATTTGAAAAAGAACCCAAATGGAGATGGTAACTATAAAAAAGCCAGGTTAAAGCAGACAGATTCAGTGAACTGGAGAACACTGCTAAAGGAAACAATCTGTAAGATTCTCAGCTTATTTTAGAGAGACAAGGTAGAGACTTCCTTGATACATTCTAAGCATAGAATAAAGATATATGGAATTTTAGAAAATCATCTAGTGAAGCACTAAAACCAAGGCTTTTCTGAAAATCTCTTTTATTGCCCTGGTTGGTGTGGCTCAGTGGATTGAATACCAGCCTGCGAACCAAAGGGTCATTGGTTCTATTCCCAGTCAGGGCACATGCCTGGGTTGCAGGCCAGTCCCCAGTAAGGGGAACGGGAGAGGCAACCACACATTGATGTTTCTCTCCCACTTTCCTTCCATTCCTCTCACTATAAAAATCAATAAACAAAATCTTTTAAAAAATCTTTTATTTAAAAATTTTTATTTATTGATCTTTTAAAAAATCTTTCAACAAATCTTTTATTTAAAATTTTTTATTTATTGATTTTTAGAGAGAATGCAGAATGCGGTGGGAGAGAAAGAAACATCATTTGTTGTTCCACTTATTTATGCATTCATTGGTTCATTCTTGTACGTGCCTTGACTGGGGATCAGACCGGCAACTATGGTGTATTGGGATGATGCTCCAACCAACTGAGTTACCTGGCCAGGGCCTTAAAATCCCTTCTAAATCATACTCTATACATCTCTCTAATAATTAAATTGGATTATACTCTTCTAGATAGGCAATTCCCAACTCCAGTGTCACATGTGTGGGAACAATTTTTTTTCTCTAAGTCACTGGCTCCCTGATATGACTGTACTAAAATCTTCACCATTTACCATTTCTTTCAAATTCTTCCCAGGATCTGCACCTACTCTTTCTCCAATGGCTTCTCACATTAAAAAACAAAACAAAACACCAACAACAAAACAAAAACACAAAAGCACAGAATTCTCTTAGTCTGGGAGTTTGTTTTAGCTACCACCCTCCTTCTCTCTCTTTCCTATCACAGCCAAACTTCTGAAATAAAAACTACTTGTTTTCTAAATTTTATCACTTTTGCAAATATTCTTCAACCTACTTCCAGTTATTACTAGATAAAATAGATATTTTAAGTTTTCTTTTTCTTGATTTCTTGTTTGCATTTGAGACTGTTGCAAAATGTTCTTAAACATTTTTAAATATCTTTAAATATTTGTCACTTCTCTTGATTTTTATGATACAATATCCTTTTTTCTTATCTTCCTGCTTGTTGCTCCAGTGCATCCTTCTTTTACCTCCTATAAAGTTGGAGTTCCTCAGTGACTTCTAAAATGCTTTCTCATTTTTCCTTCCTAATCTATACAATTTCCCTAGGCAATGCACCCACAGCTTGTGCTAATACCTGTGTACAGATGATTTTCAGATCTATAACTCTACCCTGGCCTCTCTTTTGAGCTCCAATCTATATATCTAAGTCTCTATTTGATATTTCTGTTGTGATGTCTGAATGCACCTCAATTCAAAATGCTTCAAAATGAACTCACAATCTTCTCTCCATAACTGAGCCACTTCTAATTTTCTTCAACCTATTCACTCCATCCAGCTCCTCATGCCAGTACTCTAGGTATTATCCTTGATATTTCTCCTCAAGGAATTAGTAAATCCTGTTTATTCCAGTCCTAGAATTTCTCTAGAATCAACTCCTACCTTTCTGCCTTTACAACTGTCACTCTCTCTCTTTATCTGGTCTACTTCAATAAACTATTTATATCCTGTTGTGCATCTAATAATTTTTGTACAATTTGCTAAAATAACTTTCACAAACTGCCATTCTTATCATGTCACCCATGGCTTAAAAACCTCCCTTGCCTCTCTATTGCTCTTGGGCTAAAAAACCAACATACCAGTCCCTCCAACCCCACTCTAATCTCACCAACTTCATCACCACCTATGCTATTGCCCTCTGAGTCCTAGTATGTCCTTTCACTCCCTTAATGTACTATCCTTTTTCAGGATACAGAACTTGGCATATGTTGATCTATTTATCCAGAATGTTAGGCCCTCATACCTCTTAATCTAGTTAACTCCTACTCATTTATTAAAAGTTGGCTAAGAAGCACTATTTCAGGAAAACCTCCTCTGACTCCTTAATCTAAAATAGATCCCCCTGTTATATGCTCTCATGGCAACATGCACATCTGTTACAGCATTTATCATAGTTTGAATTTTACATATTTGTGTACGAGAGCTTGATTACTATGCCACTCCTATCAGGCCATAAGCCCTGTGTCTAATACATGGCCAGAATGTAGTACACACTTAGTATCAGTTGAATGAAATATAATAAGATGTTTAATACATTAATAGTGTTTGCAAATAATTTAGCTTTTAAATTCCTTATTTCTAATCTGTTTCATTTTACTATCATACTCTAAATCTACTTGCATTCTGATGTTATTTCCTGACTGGAGGAAGGGGGAAGCAGCTCGCAAACCGAGCTGGGAAGTATGTGCAAATCTGGAGATGTTCCTAAGATGTCTACATAGTTCTCTTTCATTTGTGTCATCATGAGGAAAAGAAAAAAGCTGAGATTGCCAACTAGTAGCTTCTTATTTTTAAATAAAACTAAGTTATAAGAAGACAGAAATTATCTCGAGACACACTATGCCTCCATAGGCTAGTCAGCAAAGCAACATGTGACTAAAGGAATTCACATTTTATTTACTTTATTGTATCCATTGTGTGGTGTCCTAGTTTCAACCTCCCCTCTGGAAATAAGCAAGCTTTTTTAAAAAAAATAAGTAACATAATAGGCAGAAAGTAGAACAATCTAGTTCTCCGAATAGTGTTTCAAGTTTATAACCGTCCGTACACTGATGGTTACACAATGAACGGAAGGCACAGGCTTTATTCTGGTTCCGTGGACACCAGTAAAAATTTGGTTCACAGGTATAATATTAAGCCTTTCAAGCATAATGTTGTATATAATATTCTAAGTTAAGTTTATAAATGTTGCCCTACCTGTGGAAATGATTGTATGTTATGGACTGAATGTTTGTGTCCCCCCATATTCATACGTTGAATCCCCTACCCCAATGTGATGGTATCTGGAGATGGGGCCTGTGGGAGGTGCTTAACTCCTGAGGGTTACTGATGAATAGGAATAGCTCCCCCATGAAAGGGGCTCAGAGCACTCCCTTGTCTCTTCCAACACGTGAGGACACAGTGAGGAGATGGTTGTCTGTGAACCAGGAAGCAAGGTCTCAACAGGCAATGAACCTGCCAGTGCCTTGGTCTTGGACTTCCCAGCCTGCAGAACCTTCCTCCAGAACAGTGAGAAATAGATGTTTGTTTAATCCACCTGTGTTATTTTTGCTATAGCAGCCAGAGCAGACTAAGGCACTGTATCTTCCACTTAAATGACTGAATATGATATAGAATGCATTACTGTTCTGTTTAAAAAAAAATAACAATGCAAGAAAAATGCAAAGGAATTAAAACCCCAAATCACACTTTATCTTGATAACCAAGATAGACAATGTTAGTATTTTATGTTATTTAAATATTTAAATATTTATTATGTTATTTAAATATTATTTTTGATGCGTGTACAGGATTTTTTTTTTACAAAAATTAGATTATGGCATATATATTTTCCCACTGTGAACATTTTGCAAACATATATCCTTTTCTATCCTTCACAGGATACAAAACATTCTAGAGGAGTGACTCTTAACTGGGGTGATTTTGCCCAGAGGGAACACTGGGCAATGTCCGGAAACATTTTTTATTGCCATGACTGAATGAGTGGGCATGTATGAGCGCTACTAGTGCCTCTGCATCTAGTGTATGGGGGCCAGGAATCCTGCTAACATCTTACAATGCACAGGCAGCAAACCCCAACAAAATTACCCAGTCCAAAATGTCAAAACTGACAAGGTCAAGAAAATACTACTAACATTTGCGACAGACAACATGGATGGATCTTGAGAATATCATGCTAAGTGAAATAAGTCAGACAGAGAAAGACTAATTCTGTATGATTTCACTCATATGTGGGATATAACACTGAAAGCAACAAATGAACATACAAAAAAAACAAACAAAAACTCATAGACACAGACAACAGTATGGTGGTTACCAAAGGGAAAAGGGGTGGGGGGTTATAAAGGGCAAAGGGGGACAAATATACCGTGACAAAGATCTGACTGTGGGTGCTGGGCACACAGCACAGTGTACAGATGGTGTATCACAGAACTATGCACTTGAAATTACATAATGTTATCAACCAATGTCACCCCAATAAATTTAATAAAAATAATATGGCAGTCAAAAATACTGTGAATAAACAAATAAATAATTTTTTAAAAAAGAAACCCTGGTGGGAGGGGATAATGGGGGGGAAGGGTTTTCAGGAACAACTATAAAGGACACATGGACAAAACCAAGGGGGGGTGGAAGCAGGGGAGGGAGGTGGGCATGGCTAGGGTTGGGGGCGAGGGGTGGGGCGTAAATGTAGACAACTGTACTTGAACAACAATAAAATAAAGAAATAAAAAAAAAAGAAATCCTGTTTCAGTGCATAATATATTTTTAAAATTTAATCTTTATTTTATTTTTTTCCTTTACCTTTTAGTCCCCTTGTACCCCCCTCCTCCCCAGCAATCACCATACCGTTGTCCAGGTCCATGAGTCCTTCTGCAATCAATGAAAGGTAAAATCAAGTCTTACACTACCTAGTCATTGATTTCTGAAGACATGTTACTAAATCTCCACTGTACATTTTCTATGGGGATGCATAAAGTCCCTTTTAATATTCCTAAACTTCTTGGGATATGTTCCCATCAGGTGGCTTTTGAAAAGCAAAGAAAAATGCTGGCATCTATTTCCTTAAACACTGAATGCTCTTCTTCACATAAGATGTAGTTTGATTTTAAAAGTTAAAAATTCACTTAGAGGGTAGTATCAGAAATGTCAATGTTGAAATATCAGCAGAGTGTATACAGATAGGCTTTTGTCCCTTCCATGCAAATTCTTTCAACCTGAGATATCTGGAAATTTTTAATAGAAAAGGGGAGAAAAGTGGTTAATAGTGGAAAGTATATACACTAAAAAAGAAAGCAAAAACAAATACAAATATTTCATTGTTTCCTAACTTATAATATGCTACAGTAGGATAAATTCTAAAAACTAGTACTATAGTTAGAATTCAACACTAAATAATGAACAGTCAAATGCTTTGTCTATTTGTGTAGTAACGCTAAAAATAAGGTAGGGACCATTTAAAAGAATGTTAGCTGAAAATAAAGGCATGATTTGAGCTTGAGTTTCATCACCTTAGAACCTAAATGAATCGACATTGAAAACCAATAAGGAAGATGGATAAATTTATGGTGAACAGTATTTGTTTCTTAAACTGTGATCCATGGACAGAATTTGGGGTTGTGGGACATGTATGACTTTTCTTTAACCTCTATTTGAAATCAATCATCGCCTTCCGTGATGAATGTAGGAGACAAACCACAGCAACACTGGCAGTACCTGTGACTTTGTCACCAACAGAAATCAAAGACATTTTCATATGACATTACAGTTATTACAGAAGCCCCCAAATACCACTGACACTCCTTACCGTAATGACTTTATAGCAACATCAGACCAACTGCCAGATCCTACTATTTTATGTCTTAATACAGAGGCACACACATGGAGTGGGGAGAAAGTAGGTTTACAGTTGTGAGTACGTGAAGCAGATTTTATTCTTTAGTTATTTTTATTAATTATTGTATTTTTCCATATGAACTATAAACCTACTGTTGTCTCATCTGAATTTACTATATCACCAATTTTTATTGTTTTGATAACTTTTCAGTATAATTACTTTGTTGCTCATGTATTTTGTTTTATGCATTTTAAACATTTTTAAATGTTTGCCAAAGAGGTCTACGCCACACACAAAATTAAGAACCCATGGTCTAAGTAGAAAATAAACAGAATTTGTTTATCTCACTCAGCTTACAACCTGTTAATAGAATTCTTGGGGTCAGGTATGTTTCAGAATGTAGAATCTTCAAGATTTCAGTTGGTGGAGAATCTACCTATAATGTCCCAGTATAGTCTGAGACAGCATCCTGGAATCAAACGTACTAATATTTCTTCAGCAGAACATATGAAAATATAGACCAAGTGGAACAAATAAAAGCAATACATAGTTTCCCATTATTTAACTCTGGTTTTACTGTCAAATGCACTTAGATCAGCACAGGTTTTGTGAACAAATAAATTCTGAAAACAAAAATGAAAAGCTTTGTTTTCCAGGGTTGTTGAATTTTGGGATTGTGATGAGGGAATGTGGTCCTATTTTTGTACAGATAAATGAAATACTCATCTGCTCTGTTCTTTTCCCAAGTTATACCCACTTGCCTCCCATAATTTTGAATTCATAGCTTTTTTACTATGTATTATTTAAATTTTGATAGTAGCAAGGTTTGCTTACAAGTTTGGGTCCAGCGGTTAAACTTGTAGCAGAAGATCTGCGTCTCCGCAACAATGCAGGGCAATCGGGGGGCGAAGTTTTGATCACAGGCACTGGTTCGGAGTGCACATCCCTCTAACTGAGGGCTCCGATAGTTCTGACTGCCCGTCACCTGTAATTTTCTGGGTTTGTTCTACCAGCAAAAAATTTTCCTTTCAATCACATATTACACCCAAACAGTATAACCGTAATCACTTTATAGAGGAGGGGCGACCTGTGGATGATAACATAACATCCCTTAGACCAACTTGAGTTGAAATGTGAACCTCAATTCTCAGTTCCACTGTTAACAGAGCTTCTTTGGTAACCACGACAGAATCCTCCAGCACATTTTTTTCCTTGCATGGCACTGACAAACATTAAGATGTTTCATTGCCTTATGACCCATTTGGGGGAAACACATTCATTTGTCAAAGAACACAAATATTGGAAAGAAAAAGCAAGAGAAAAGGGAAGATAGATATTTTATAATCCATCAAATTGTGAAAGAAGGCACATAAGCTAAATGAGCAAACACAATATGCCCGCTCTGCTGGGAAATTACACTAGTGTCCCAAGATGAACCTAACCTGAGCCACGGCAAATACTGGGTAAAATTTATACTGTAAAAATGAATAAACTACATTTGAAAGAAACTTGAAACCTATGTAATCTTAACCACTGTCATCCCAATAAAGCTAATAAAAAGAAATAAAAATATATGAATGTTAGCGATGAAAGTTTAAGTCAAAACACTAAGTTCAGAACAGTAAGCCCTTTTATAAAATGCGAAAATAAACTAAACACATATTGATCACACTACAGGGGTGCAGGGTGGGGGCAGAGAAAGAGAACAAGAACTAAAACAAGTGGAGATTGTATGTAACTGGGGATATTCTGGTTCTTGGTCTGGCCAGAGGGCTTGTGAGAGTTCATCAAATCATTAATAACAAAATCAAATCACAGATACAGAAAACAAAATAAAATAAGTAAATGTTGTGCATAAATCAATGATGATATTTTGTCAAGAACTTTGGGTTATGTAAAATCCCACTGTGGGCAACTGAGTAAATAAGAAATGTTTTACATTAAAAAAAGGAGGTTAATGGGTCTTCATGAAGCCATTCTATCAACCGATTTTTCACTTCATAGCTGCTAACCATAGTATGATAGAAGATAAACTAAGAAATATGAGTAGTTAAAAGGCTCTCACTTGGTCAACTTTCAAGTACATTTTATTGAGGTGATGTGCTAGAAGCAGCTTAAAGGGCCAAATACGTGCATCTCTTCCCAACTCTTCCTTCAGTGGTCATGCTGGTTGCTTGAAATCAGCCATGGAGACAGTACTTATACCCCAGAAATTGCCAAGTGCTAAAAGTCAGAATTTTTTTTCTCCAGGAGAAGTATTTATCAGTGTAGCACCGATTTTTTTTTGAAGATTAACTTACATAGAGAAAATTCACAAATGCACAATGAATTCTCAAAAATTGAAAACACCTGTGTAACCATTGTCTGGCCGAACAAATAAAACCTTACTAACATCCAGAGGACCCTCTCATGCTGCCTCCCAGGAAACTGACTCTCAGTCGGGTGACTTACTCCAAATCACACAGATAGCAAGTTCCAGAGGCAGGACTTACCTATAGTGCTCTCACACAATGCCATATTCACTACTATTGCGTTTACTTCCCAGTTTTACATCCTGTTGGGATTCCCATAGCATGGGATACTTGAACTAGCGGCTTCCACAGAGACACTCATTTTGCAGTGGGAGTTTTTGGTTGGGAAGGGATGTCGCTGTGAGTGTATCACAGACATATCTTTGGAGACCCTAGAGAAAGTTAGGGGGGGAAAAAGTACCTGCTGCTCACAAAAATGTTGGAGGACCCCTCTGAAAAGCTTTAATGCTCAGAGTACATCGCTCAAGGCTAACGTGAAGTTTCCATATGACAGGTATAAAATAAACAAAAATCCTCCACTACTCATTGAAAGCTTTCGTAAATGAGTGCATGTTTCTCATTCATCAGTGCCATTGTATATCTGAAAATTCATGCTGCCTGAATATTTCCCTAGTTAAGAAATATGAAACAACTGAGACTTTGTCAGCATCCAGTACAGTGCTCAGCACACAGGTGACACTCAGTAAATGATGGAGCAGACTGACAGCTGTCAGAGGTGAGGGAACTGGGGAGCTGGATGAAAGAGGGTGAAGGGATTAAGAAAAAAAGGAAAAATATACATACTCTCACATATACACATGGTAGTGATAGCCAGAGGGGGAAAAGGAGGGTGGGGGTGGGGGGGAATTTAGGACAGAAAAAGACTTTGCTTTGGGCAATGGGCACATGATGCAGTGTGCAAGTATTTTGTTAAGTTATACACTTGAAACCTGTATGGTTTTGCAAACTATGTCATCCCAATAAATTCAGTCAAAGAAGAAATAAAGACTAAACTGGGAATATCCCTGAATCACTGCCACAAAAAAAAGGAAAAAGAAAAAAGCAGGAACGATGTGTAGAATGGAAGTCTATAGCTTCATAAATGTTTAAAGTCTAACAAGTATGGATTTCAAAATCACCAAATTCTAATCTGCAAAAATGTAATGGCTTTGCAGCCAGTGAATCTAACTTGTCTATTGGGTTACTTTGTGTGTGTAGCCTAGGACAACAATCTTCAGAACAAATCGCTCACTTCCAGTTTAAAGCTCAGTTTCTTTGTGGTAAGCAGGGTTTTCCCCGTGTACATTCTCCTTCCTGTCTCCCATCCTTGACCCTTCAGAGGACGTCGGCAGGCACAGAGCTCACATGGGCGCCTGAGGTGAGGGGGAAGGGGATGAATGGCCCATGGATGTCCTCTGTCAACACTGGCTCTGCATTCATTCTTATTGAATTCCTATGTGTATAGCACTACACAAAACCTAAAGAGACCTTTTTCTTGTGGAGCTTATAGTCTAGTGGGGATATAAAAACAATAAAATAAACATGTTCTACGGAGCAATAAGTACCAGGAAGGAAAATAAACTGTAAGGAGATAGAGTAAGTGTGTATAGGTAGGTAGGCAGGTCACCAAAACAAGGCAGTGAAATAAGGTCTCTCTAAAAAATGCCATTTGCTTCGGAGATGTAAATGAAGGGAGAGGCTCCTGTGGATATCTGAGGGTCGATCCTTCTAGGCAGAAGGAACAGTAAGTGTTTGGTGTGCTCAAGAGGCAGCGAGGAGACTACTGAGGGTACAGCAGATGGAATGAGGGGGCAGGTGATCAGTGATGCCAGGAGAATGTGACAGCAAATCACTGGTTAAAAGTTCTAAAGTGGCCCTGCCACCAAGTTTCCATTGGGAAGGTAAAGACCAAGGACTGTATCAGGTACTCTGACACATGTTAGCCCATGTAGCTCTCAAATCCAGTTTACAAATGAGGGATCTGAGCTCATACTGGTTAAGGATTCCCTAGTCTACAAATACAAACACAATATGTTTTCATCATTCTGGTATATGATCTGCTGGTCTCCTTGTATAGTTGTGCTAGAAATGCTGGAATAAGAAATATTTAATCAAATGTTTCACAAAGGATTCATCCACAGCCTTTATTATACAGATATGTATTTTGAATGTACAAAAAGACACTCATCCTTGATAGCTTTACAGAGTATTTCCATATTTAATATACTACACGAACGCAGGTTAACATTTTGTGGAAAGCTGTGACCTGCTGCCATGTGTGATAGCCCAATGTGTACTTACTGTGCCGGTGGTTAATGTGGAAGAAGAATGCAAGCATCACCTGCTAGTCCAATCTGTTTTGCTCCCGAGTTCAGAGAGTGAGGAACAAGAATGCACAGAGAGAATGTGTATCTCCAAAATGTGTTCAAATCTACTTGCTTCCTGTGTGTTCTGATGGATGAGCTGCACTTTCATAGTTTCATCGAAAATTTTAAAAGGTTAACATGTAAAAATATATTTTGTTATATTCAGCCAACAGCTGTAATCAAGTAAAACTTTTATCATGTTTCTCATTTGAAATGCAATTTACTCTTTTTGAAACAATGAATTTGCAAAGTAAGCATTTTCAGAGATTATAATGATTGTTTTTAGAAGGATAGGTAATATTTATATCTATTATAAAAAATTCATTAGCACAGCATATCTCTGAGAGAAGGCTAACAGCTTCATAGAGAGAGCAATATGTTTCATAAGATCTCTGATTTTAAAATGTTTCTATCTCCAAAATGAAGTGAAATTAATAATTCAGCTTGCACCAAAATGCCACAATCAATACAACAGCTTCTAACTCTACTATACAACACTTTAAAAGACAATCACTTTATAAATAGATTCCATTCTTGTTTTGAGCTAGACACATAAAATGCAGCAAGCTTTTTCAAAGAAAGGAGAGTGTTTACTAGCAGACAGGAAAACACAACATACAGCAAAAGCAATTACCACCAGGAGCAAAGTGAGCTGTCCATAAATGACACATAAGAGCTCAGAATAAAATAGCCTGAAGCAATGACTCTCAAACATTAAAGGGCACATGAATCACCTGGGGAACTTATTAAAATGCAGATTCTGATTCAGGAGGTAGAGTGGGGCCTAGGACGGTGTATTTGTAACAACTTCTCTGGTGAAGTAGTGAACCCTAACGTGAACTATTTATAAAGTCCCTACCCCTGGGAGCTATGGGGAGACCTAAACTATGTGAGTAAAACTAATACTCGAATCCTTTCTTTACAAAATATTACGCTTTAACAGGTAGGAGAAACAATAAAGTTCTCCAAAACCAAAATCAAACAAACAAAAAACACCAGAAAGCACCAATTACCATTATGACCCTTCAAATCATAATAATTTCAAATGATATTTGAGTCTGGGAAAAAAGAGACTAATTTGAATATTTAGAACTTGGAGATCTCTTACTGAGGAAATGTCAGTCCTGCTGGCTAAAGTCTGAGGAAGTCTAACTAAAAGATCTGAAGATCTTTGAGGGGTAACGACAAGGTAGCCACTGGACAGGAGCAAGGACGTAAAGTTACGCAACACACACCTACCAATTCATCCTGAGGAAATGACGAGACTGAAGGTGGATGTACAAAAGGGTTACATCAGCCAAAAACTGTTTGTTATCAAAGTGACCAAAGAAGGGGGCTAAACAAACGATGGTATGTCTACAAGTACACTAACTCATTTTCTGTCACCCATGAAAGGAAATACTAGGTGGCCAATAACACTGTAATATTGATCTGTAATTAATGACACAGCAAACTGTTCACAGAGCATTATAAAGAAAAAAGGGCTAGAGCATAACGTGCACAAGATTATTCTATTTAAATGTACGCAAACACAGAAATAGTAGGTTGTGAGTAATGTGGGAGGTTTTTTTAACCTAAAATAAATATTATTTAGCTTAATAAAAGCAAATAAATCAATACATCTTTCCTAAGCACAAATACATTTAGAGTTATATCCCCACAAATTCAGACCTTAAGTACTTAATTAAGTACTTAACTTCTTTGTGAATCAGTTTCCTCATCTAAAGGGGGCATAACAGTATGACCTTTACCAGGGCTGTGGTAAAGATTACAAGGGCTGCCTTAATAGATGTAAAGTGCTTAAAATAGAACCTGGCATATGAAGTTTGTCCAGAAGATATCCAGCCATGTAATATGAAAAACAGAGACATTTATTGAAGAAACAAGATACAAGAAACATTGTATATAGGACAATGATGCCTCAGTCCCCTTCAAAGTAGGCAACTTGGGACCTCACACAGTTCTTCCACTTGCCATCAGCTTCCCTGTCATATTTTCCTGAATCTTATTGATAGTCTGAAATCTCTTCCCTTTCAAAGGTGATTTAGATTTTTGGAAAAGCCAGAAGTCGCAAGGTGCCAAATCTGGGTTGTAGTGGGGCTGAGTCACCTGGGTGATTTGATGTTTTGTCAAAAAGCTCTGCATAAGACCTGATGCATGAATGGACACACTGTCATGATGAAGTTGCCAATCACCAGATGCCCATAGCTACAGCCTTCTGAATCATCCAAATAGTTCCTGTGGAGGAATGTTCAAGCTTAACACAAAATTTGATGCAGATTTGCTGCTCTACTCACTCAGTCATTTTGAATGTGATGGCCACCCAGTACACATGTTCACTCAATGGTGTCTACCACCCCCACTGACCAGTACAGTGAAGTTGTCATTGTTCATACATGCACGTTCCAGTCCACTCTCCTAGGCTGCTAGGTTACATCAATGTCATGCAAGCTGTTCTCATTATATTTACAATGGCTGGACTTTTCCTGACAGACCTTGTATAGTAAGCATCACATAAGAGTTGGGTATTTCTATTTGTTTTTTTAAATGATTAAACTGGTCTCTTGTTGACACTTGTCTGAAATGATATTATAATTCTGCTTTGGCACCTGAGTCTACATATTAGCTTTAGGAACTCTGGAAATAACCCAGCTGAAAATGGGAATAGGACCTGAATTGAATTTTCTCCAAAGAAGACACACCGAAGGTCAATAGACCTATGAAAAGATGCTCAGCACCACTAAAGATCAGGGAAATGCAAATTAAACCACATAAGATTATCACCTCATACCTGTCAGAATGGCACCTATGAATAAATCAACAAACTAGTGTTAGCAAGAACATGGAGGAAAGGAAACCCTTGTATACTGTTGGTAAATTGTAAATTGGTGCAACTACTGTGAAAACAGTATGAGGGCTCCTTCAAAAATTTTAAACTGAACTACCATATAATTCAGTAATTTCACTTCTGATTATTTATCCAAGGAAATCCAAAACATTACATTGAAAAGATATATATACTCCTATGTTCTTCCTTGCAGCATTACTAGTAATTTCCAAGATATGGAAGCACCATACGTGTCCATCAATAAACAAATGGATAAAGAAGATGTGGTGCATATATACAGTGGAATATTAGCACAAAATGAATGAAATATTGCCATTTACGAGAACATGGGTGGACCTAGAGGTTAATATGCCATGTGAGATAAGTCAAAGACAAATACCATATGATTTTGCTTATACATAGAATCTAAAAAATATATACAAAACAGAAACAACTTCATAGATACTGAGAAGATACTGCTGGATGGCAGGGTGGTTGGCAGAATGGGTGAAAAGTTCAAGGGATTATAGATGTACAAATAGCTAGTTGTAACAACAGCCATGGGAGGTAAAAGGCACAGCACAGGGAACACTGTAATAACTAAGCATGGTGTCAGGTGGTGCTATATTTATCAAGGGGTCACTTTGTAATGTATATCTGAACCTAATATAATATTGTAAGTCAACTGTGATTAAAAATTTTTTTAAAAAAAGGATATAAAGTTGAATTTATTTATTTGGGTCTTTATTCAGATTCTATGCAGCATCTGTAAAAATATATCCAAAAATCAAGTTGTTAGGTTTCCTTCCAGTAATGAATGTTGTACTATTTCCTATCCCTTAAAAGTAAAAGCAAAGTAGTTTAGTTTTTTCAAAAGTAGCATATTAATGCCTTTCAAGTACTTTTCTGCTTCAATAGATCTGCTTCATCAAAATTTAGTTCCTAATAGAGAAGAGGTAAATATCTGGATGAAAAATAGTCGCTGCCTTCCAGGAGCTCTAGTGAAAGCTGCTACCAAATAATAAGTGGCCTCTTCCTATGAAGGCGCGGACAGCTGGTTTCCACATGGACAAGGAAGAAAATGCCAAGTGACACTTGTGTTCATTCATCTTTGTAGAACAAAAACAAAACTTTATGTACACTCTACAGTGACACTAAATTTACTTTCTACATTTAAATTCAAAACATGTAGAGCAAATATATTTTAGATAATTTATATTTAAAGAGTAGACTTTGTTATCTTTAATAAATAACTCCTCTACATCATGCTTTTTCCTTCCATTTGGAGGAGAAGGAGTATATTCAGGTGCATATTTAGAAGTATATTTATACATCCTCCCTCTCTTGGTTAGAATCTTAGAAGTATTACAACATTGCTAAAGAAAGGAGTTAAGGGCAGACTCTTTATTCATGCTTTCTCTCAGACATTCAAAAAGCAAACATTTACTTAAAAAGTAAAAAGTCTTGGAAAAAAATATTGAGATCTGGTTTTCATTAAGGATTAATATTGGTTTTCTATTATTATTATACACAGTGGGGTAAAAGTAGGCTACAGTTGTGAGTACATGAAACACAGAGTTTATTCTTATATCACTATTTATTAATTATTATATTATTTTCCACATGAACAACTGTAAATCTACTTTTGCTCCATCCTGCATTCTGTCGATTATATTGTCTTGGCTATCTGTTGTTACTATAGCTAGCTTTTGTTGGGGTCTGCCCTGCCTGGTCTCAGGAAGCTGTAACCCCCCATGGCTAAGGCTGAGTGAGAGACCTCCTGACTAGGAGCCACTAAGGAGACAAGCTTATTTCCCTGGCAGGAACGTTGCCTGTTCTGTGCCAGCCCCCAGTGCTTGATCAGTTAGCCAATGATGGGTAAGGTTCCCCAAGGGGGGAATTGCCTAAGACAGGCATGATCACATGAAGGCCTCAGGGAAGAGACTCATGGGGCTGTGGAAATGAGGGCGTGATTGACATCAACCCCTGCCCCCTCGGATTTGACAAAGACTGAATCTTGTTCTGGCTGTGAGAAATCCAAGTCTCCCAGCTGCCTTTGTCTCCTCTGCCTGACTCAGGCCTGTGGAAATAACAGGGGCGGTGCAGTCCAGACCACAGTTGGTGAACCCCCAGGGTAATCAGGCCTGGGACATAGTATACGCAAGATCCTGTGAGACCTGCTTGCTGGAGGATGCTCTTGAATTAGAATATGAAGGCACGGGCAGGAAACGAGACTAGCCTTTTAGGTCCTGTAGTCTTTTTAAGTGATAAAACCCCAAAATCTCAGCCCAGAATTCCAGCGTGAGTTCTGCCAGCCCCTTTGAAAGCTACCTATTCATTTGATCTTCCCTGCCAGACTGTAATCCACAAACTGTATCTGTATTCTTAATAAGAGCCTACTCAGAAGGCGACTCAGGGCACTCTCCACTAGAGAGTGGCCATGCCGTTCCTATCCCTCCACAGGACTCGTCAACCGTGTGTATGTTTTCTCATGTCTCGAGCATCTGCAGCAGCGATGGATACTGCTAGCCGTTACCTGTCACAAACTTTTATTTAGTAAGTATTTTATATATTTTTTGAAAGAAATACTTATTTTTAGAGAGAGGGGAAGGAAGGGAGAAAGAGAGGGAGAGAAACGTGGATATGAGAGAGAAACGTCAATTGGTGCCCAACTGGGGACTGAACCTACAACCTAAGCATGTGCCTGACCTGAATAGAACCAGTGACCTTTTCATTGCAGGATGATGCCCAACCAACTGAGCACACAGGTGAGGGCATAAGCACTTCATATTTATTAGCTCATTAAGTCCTCACAGCCCAGGTAAGGTAGGTAGGTAGTATTGTTAACCTCACTGTAGTAAAGAAACTGAAGTGCAGAGATTTAAAATGTACTAAGGCTTAGTTGAATAACAGATGATAGGCTATATGAGGGGCGACCCCCAAAACTGAAATTTATTTATGAAAAATTGTATACTTATTTTTATATATTTAAGTTTTAGTCACCTCCAAAGTATGCTCTATTTGATGCAATATGCCTACTGAGACTTTTTTCCACTGCTTAAAACAGTTTTTGAACTCATTGATTTTGATGCTTTTTAGTGTTTCTTCCATTTTTTGTTTCACCTCTTCCAAATCAGCAAAATGTTTCCCTCTGAGGACTTCTTTTCATTGGGGAAATAAACCAAAAAGTCACAAAGGGCAAGATCAGGTAAATAGGGAGGGTGGGGCATGGCAGTCATGCCATTTTTGGTCAAAAACTGCCGACCACTCAGTGCGGGATGGGCAGGTGCCCTGGTAAATGACCTGTCATGAAATGAGCAAACACTTTGAAAGAGTCTTCCAAAAAAAAATTCACTGAAGCTGAATGCAGCCTCTTGCAACAAGGCCAGATGGTACACTGATAGACGGGCTCCTAAAACACCCACCTGGCAGGAGAAGCCTGTACTACAAGGGGCCTCTCTCCAGAAGATAATTTTTGGGTTTTTTTGGGTGCCCACATCATAATCTAAAAACTCACCATCTGGATCCAGAACCCATGCTTATCGCCATTGCCTTACTTATTCTGAGTCCTACAAATTAGAATTAAACATCTTCCTTTAAATCTGAAAAACATAAATGGAAGCCTAAGTGTTTGAAGGCTAACCTACGGAACCAGAAAGAGCTGGAAACGTAAACTTGACATATTAAGGTAAATGAATAGATAGTTAAACTAAGATGTAGCAAATACAGCACAGACTCGATCTGCTAAGAATGAACTAGAGAGAACCATCAAGTCCTGTTTCTGGGGCCAAACATTGAGTTTTCATGAACAAACAGCTCCCTGTCCATTGGAGTTTCTGTAGTGTCTATCAGCAATACTGCAAGAGCTAATCTGATCCAAAGACAGATCCACTTAAATGACTTAGTACCTACAAGAAACTCGGAGCAGGACCTGGCAGAAGTGCTTAGTAGACGTCAGCCATCATCATCATCTTTGTCATCGTTGCCTTTTAAATATACTAATAGTATTTTGGTGCATACAAGGAGTGCCTTTGCTTATTCAGGGATGCTTCCATTTACTTTTAGTGATATTTTTGTGCAAGTCAATTGAAAGAGATCTGTGAATTTTTCCCTTTGGATCTAGTCAATCAGTGTATTTTCAAAGTCACTGGAGATGATAACATTCGGAATCAGTGTGTCTAGATGTAAAGTTTGGAATAACAATGTATGCTGTTCGGTGTTACTTGGGTGATGCTAAGGGTAAGAAATGACAGAAAAGAAAACGAACCTCATTTCAACTTGTTTTCTAGTACTCTACACCCTTCTCAACTCTCCAGGGCTTTCTAAATTTCTTATTTTACCTTCCTTTCAACAGCACCTGCAACTATTGAAAACCTCTAATGCACGAGGCATGTGTCATTTAATCACTTAAACAGCACTGTGGGGAAGTCACCCTGCACTTTTCTCTGAAGTCTTTTCACTGACCTTGAATTGGGTAGATTTGGTCTGTAATGACAGCTTTGCCATATAGCAACAGTGAGACATTGGGCAAGTTTCTAATCTCTTTATAACCCATTTGTTTTATATGTGAATGGGGAGTAAATGCAGAATACTATAAAATTAAAAATACTTAATTTTAATTAAAAATTAATGTAGGTACTAAATAAGCCTACAACACTATACTTGTTTTTATACTTCCAAGAATTCTATTGATTTCTGCAATGCCATTTTAATATTTTTTTATTATTTTACCCTATTTAGCTTTACTTTCTAATATTACCTTATAATGACATTGCTTCACTAAATGGGAAGAATTAAAATGTTTTAATAATCCATGGTATATAAAGATACTTCATGTAGTTATATGGCATATGACAACTTTTTCACAAGGCAATTTAGCAGAAAGTATCAACAGCCTTAAAATTTCTGCATATCCTTTGATGCATCATTTCACTTCTAGAATTTATTCTAAGGAAATAATCCTCGATACACACAGTAACATTAGGTATAATGACGGCATTTAAACATGCTCAACAACTCTCCAACAATTAAATATTTTTAATATACTTTGATAACTCATTTTAATACTATTCAGAACTTAAAATACTGCAGGAGTATATGTACTAATGAGAAGATATCATGGTATATTTACTGAGAGAATAGCAATTTTAATATACAGTTTGGCTTCATTTTGTAAAAAGAAGTAACAGAAAGTATAAAAAGTATAAATAAGAAATTTATAAAGATGTTAATAGCAGTTATTATTAATGGGATCACAGTTGATTTTCTATTTCTCTTTTTGTTTTCTATATTTTTTTACAAAATTTTCACTAATGAAGACTAAACAGTTGACAAGTTTATCAATGGAAATCCAGTTATAGAGAGAGGTATAAATGAAAAGATACTGTACATAGAGAGAAAGAGTCTAAGAGAGAAAAGAGATTCATAGGCCCTTGAGGTACGTGGTGGAGGATGCAAACACCCACTGCTATGAGAAGAGGGAGGGGCAGGTGTCACCGGGAGAAAAGCGGGAACTGTAAATCAATGCGGACAGCGTGACGGGCTCTGCACTATGTGACTAACCACTTGTGGTGCCTCACGTGACTGCTCCCAGTTTGTTTTCACTTACATATGCCCGCCTGTATGTCCTTTAAACAGATGGCTTTAGTGTAAATGGAAAACAAAGCACACCATTCTTACATAAAGATAGCCTTGGTTGTCACCTCATAGCACTACTAAAAATACTAGCTTTCCAAGCAATTGGTTTCTAATTCATGAATTGTATATCAAAGTCACTTCCCTTATTGTACTGGCTGTGTACATTTTATGTACTAACTTTACGCATAGCTTCATCTTATTTTAGTTATTCTTGTTTATCCTCTAGATTTCCTTACTTAAAAATATAATCATATGTATCTGTATTCTTCAAATCTTTCTGGGAACAAAGTCACACTGAATTCCGTGAGGTCAAAGAACCAGATGATTCGTACCTCTCCACTTTTCCTCACATTGCCCGCCCCGCCTGGACCGCTCCTCAACAACTGTCTAACCAGCAAAGACCTTTCATCTTCCAAGATGACTCAGCTCAAGCACCATGACCTTTGTAAAACTTTTCCTTTTTTTTACTGCTGTTGTTTACCATTTTTATTATTTCATAATGTAGTTATGATTAAGGTCATTATATTCTCTGGGCTCATGACCTATAAATATCATTTTTTCCCACTACAGTTTATACTCAACATTGTTCTGTGTTAGTTTCAGTTGTATGGCACAGTGGCCAATTATGTACTAGCCCAGAGCGTTGTCCCCCTCGTATTTTGAGTACCCACCTGGTCCATTACGGTACTATCGACTATATTCCCCCTGATGTAATTTATACCTCTGTGACTACTCTGTAACCGCCAACTTGCACTTCTCAACCCCGTGACACATTTTCCGTCTTTCTCACGGAGAACCGATTACTTCCTCTTTTGTACCCCCACTGCAGCTCATAAGATGGTCGTCATTATAATTTATTTCTATTTTTCTCCCTTCGGTATTCTAGGTTCCCCAAGAAAAAGGTCATGTTTAATCCATACCTGTATCCAAGTGCCCAGCAGAGTGCCTGACACAGGGCTGGGGTTTGCACAACAAACTTGCATTGCGTTGAATTCCTCACTTAACTTGTTTATTTTTTTCTGCTTAGTCCTCTGTGATTATTCTACCAAGAAGTGTTATGCACTGTTAGGGAAAAGCAGCCATAGCACCAGGAAATCAAATGGCTTTGAACACTTGTGAACTGATCCATTCTGAGCAGCAGCACAGGACGCAGACTCCAGGACAAAGAAGCATTGTCACAACCTTTCCAGGACCTTCAAGGAAGTGTTTCTCAAACTGTAGGTTTTAGCCCAGTACTGAGTCAAGAAACAAAGTTAGATCAATTAAATCAAGAAATGAATCTTTCTGGTCACCAGAGTTTGAAGAACTCTGGGAAAAGTATTCTGACAATAACCATGTGTCAAGGCATAAAAACACCATTCCTTTTATTTCAGCCACTCTAATATGTGCAGAATGTAAAATACCTTCAACTTCTAGGGTCAGAGCAATCCTGATTCATGACTACAGTAAAAAATCAATTAGATCAACAAGCTCAATTAAATCAATCTACCTTTACTGTAGTCCAACTGTAACTGGACCCATGATCTGTCCCCCTCCCACTGCCACCTGGCCAGTTCTCTGCTGTGCTCATTGGGTATATTAGAGGTGGCCTTGTTTACCCATCTTCTTGGGAAAGGAAGTCCTAGAGCAGAAACCCGAGTCCCTCTTGTGAGACTGGATCTTCCCTGACCCTAAACTGACTGACCTCTGTGTTGCTAGGCTTCCCCCCCACCCCCTGCCCAGCTTCACCCGTACCCTTAGTAACTATTTTCTCCCTTTCTTTCTAGACATTGTTCACACTGACCACAGGCCGGCTTGGCCTACTTCTGGCCTTCAACCAGATGCACCTGTTGCAGAGACTGTCTAGAGAGCCTGGCACTCACGACTATTATTTAGAAATTTTTGATGGCTTATTTGTAAATTGTCATAGCATTAACAATCCCTTTAATGTCATAGCTGAGATATTATTCAATTACAGCACTGTTAAGTTTTACATTTGTTTTTGTGGTTATCTTACAACATTAACAAAAGTGTTCTTGCCAACTCTACCACTTACTTGCTAAATGACTTGGATTAAAATAATTTACTTCTTCAAGCCTCAGCTTCTTTATCTATGAAATAAGCATACCTATGTGATAGGTTTATTGTGCAAATTAGAAATAAAATATGTAAAGTACCTAGCTCTCTTCTTAATCACACAGCTAACAAACAGCAATTTCAGAATTCAGGGTCTTGAAAGAAGTAAAAAAATTTATTATCATTATTATAAGTACCATTCTCAGTCTTAGCACTGGCTTTGAAATAAAGAAATTTTGGAGTTTTCTTTGTAATAAAGCTGAGTAAATATTCCCTTTGAGAAGGCTCTCCCTCCCACTTCAACATGAACATGCTCAACTATACTTGTTCTCAGCTGTTATTTCATTTTTCATGATTTGAGCACTGAGGATTTGTGAGTGATCTTTAACAAACTATTCCAATTCAGTCATGAAAAAAAAATGGAGGAGGAAATTCAAAATCACTTTATATCACATTCAACAATTACTAACTGCCTGTTTTCTTGCTGGTCCTGTGAAGTATTTAGATGAAAGACACATGGCCCTGCCCTGCAGAAGCCGACAGTCTAGCCCGGGCATGCACGCAGTCTTACGATGAGTTGCCTGTTACACTCAGGATGCCTGTGAAGAGCCTCAGAGATATGGAAGCAACTAAACTTGCCTGGGCAAGTTGACTAGAGACTAATACTTGAATTGAGTCTTGATGGATAAGTAACTTCTTAAATGGAGAATGCAGAGGAGACAAATCAAAATAGAGGGACCAGTTACAGATGCATGAAAGCACCTATCATTTTGGAGGGACTGAAAAGAACCTGGACCAGAAAGAGGTGATAGGTAGGTTGGGGGGAGATGAAACTGACGATGAAGAAAATGGAAATGTAGGGTGTAAACTGTGAATTAGTTTGGATATTATACTTCATAAATGGGGATTCACAGATTTTCAGGTAAGAGACTATTCTGACTAGGTATACTTTAACTATAATTCAAGAAGGAGATAATAAGGACTTGAACTAGAACCTTGACCAGTGGGAATAGAAGAAAAGAAATAGTTTAAGGGTAGAATAAATAAAATTTAATAACTAGTTATATAAGAGTATAACCAATAATATGTGGGCAATGAAGGAAATGGAATCATGAAAGACTCCTATGTGTCTAGTTTTGGGAATTGGTTAAAGGATGCTATAAATTTAGATAGAAAACTCAAGAAAATTCAACACTGGGTTGGATATCTTAGAAATTTTGGAATTGTATGTGGAGTCACTGTCACGTGAAAATAGCTATCTTTCACAAAATGAGAGCATAAACCAGCCTCAAATTGTGGCTACCTTTGGCAAATGTAAATATTAACTGCAAAGGGAAAATATGTTTTTCACTTCTTGTTACAGAAGCAATTCATGTTTATTTTAACTACTTGGAAGAAAAGAAAGATCTTTATAAATCTTTGAAAATTTCTGATATTTTCCTTCTATTTTTTCATGGTTATGATCAAATTATCTGTAAACACATTTATATAGCCTATTTGTTTTTCACTTAACATTTTAACATAACATTTTAAAGGAATATCTTTAACACATGTCCTCTTAGAATTAAGGTAAAATAAGAAAGGGTAACTCACCTAGAAAGTCCACTTGCATGAGGCCAGGAGTTAGAAAGCCTAAGCTCATAGTATTGCCACTGCCCACACTATCTCTTTATTTAAAAGGAAGCAATCCTCACCAACTGAAAGGAAGAGACATGTCACTAGCATCTATCCATCTAATTTCATCTAATTTTTACTTTTTATGGATGAGGGATTAAACATGTAGAAAAAAATCCAGGCTCAGATGAATTAAGTAACTTGCAAAAGACCATACAGCTAAATTGTCAAAATGAAATTCAAATCTCAATTTGTTGGGACTTCTGGTTTTCCTTCCAGTAAATTATGTTGCTTCCCTTCAATTACAAGCCATGCAGAATGACGGGTTTTCTGAAACAGTCCAGGGCACTGGCTTCGAATGCAAGGAGATTATTTAGGGCAGTGGGTGTCAATTCTAGTGGCGGTGAAGACCCAGGCAGAGTGGTAGACTAAGTAATTCCTGTGGGCCTTTTCAGCTCTAACGTTCTGTGACTGCGCTCCTCCGCAGCAGGGTTGCCGGACTCTCGTCTTCTTTCCGCTCCCTACACAATCAGTTTTCCTTCACAAACGTCGGTGCTTATTACCCAATACACATTGGTTTAAAGCCTCTCTCCTCAGAGGCTTGCACACAATTCCCATACCAATTAGTGAAGACTATGCAAGAACCCACAGGCAAAACTCGTCCCACGGTGTCATTTATAACTAATATGCTTCTCAGTGGTAATTATTAATTTCTCATAGCATTAATTTTTTGTTTCCTTTCTGTATCCTTAAAAAACTATTTCTGATGGCCATTTTATTTCCTGTGTTTAGTACTTTATGTTGCTATAGAGGCATAATTTGAATATCAATAAGGCAACGGACTGCTCTTTGTCAATTGCTTCACCTAATTTCTTGTCTACTATAGAGGCATTGCCTCCTTTTTCAAAATCAGATAATGAGCAGTATAAAGAGAACACTGTCTAGGACAGTAGTCCAAAATTCCTACTGTACATTATTAGAATAATACAGAAAGCTTTTTAAAAATGCTAATAACTAGGCCCACTGTGGATGAATAAAATAAGACTCCTGGGGAGGTTAAATTATTTTAAAATCTCCCCTGAAAATCTGTTTAAGTCAAAGGGAAGTATAATCATCAGAGAGTAAAATAATTTGGATGCAACCAGTTTTCTATAGAGTTTTCTACAGGAAACAAAAGACAACTGAGGATTAACCTTTAACACTCTGAAGTTCACAATAATTATAATATACAGGGTTAGGCAAAAGTAGTTTCACAGTTGTGTATAGGGAAAATACAACTGATTAATACATAATAATACAAGAATGAGCTCTGTTTTATGTAATAAAAAGTGCAAGCCTACTTTTGTTTCACATTGTATATTGTTTGTAAAAATGATCCTAATAATTCCTCCTATGCCTGTATGCATATTCCATCCCAATGTGACTTTGTTGCTCCTCTCAGCAAGAGGAAGACTTTAATTCTCCACCCATAAATCTGGTCTAACCTCATGATCTCCTTTGACCAACAGTATGTAGAAATGATGTTTTGTGACTTCCAGTCTAGGCTTAGTGTCCCGTCTAGCTATCTTGGAAGGCAATGCTACCCAGTTCTAAGGATCATTAATGGTAAAAGACTACATGGGAAGAGGACACCAAGATGGTGGAAAAGTAAGTGGAAGCCACACTACCTCTACTGAGGATAAATCAGGAATTACAACTAAATTGTAGAGAAGTCATCCTGAATAACTACCTGAACACTAGCTGGAGAGAAGCCTTATAACCAAGAGAAGAAACCACTTCACCACAAGTAAACTGGTGGGGAGTGTGGAGGAGGCATGAGAGGGCTGGCTGGGCTCCTATGGTGGCAGCTGAAGTGCCAGAGGGATATTTTAGTGGCCAGCAGTTTCCCCCTGAGAAGTGTGGGGTCTAAACTCCAAGCTGGGCTCCACAGCCAACACCACCAAAGCCAGATAACATCCAGCTATGAAAAGCAACAGGCTTTCTGTCTGCCAAAGAGAAACACAGAGAGACACAGAGACACAGCTGGAGACACAGAGAGCCTCTTAAAGGCCCAGTGTACAAAATTTCACTTGCAGCCACTTACCCTGGGCTCTGGCAGAGGGCAGGGGGCAGAGTGGACTAGAGATGCTTGAAGAGACTCTGGGGTTGGTGGCTCTGGGGCAAGAACTGAAGGAACAGATGCCAGGATCCCTATGCTGAGTCATCCCCCATACTGCAGAAGCCATCTTTCTCAGGCAGAGTATTCCCCTCCAAGTGGCTTCAGCCTAGGAAAAGCAATACCCCCACCTGCAAGAATTACTCTGCCCTACCCTGTGGTGCTTAAGCTGGCTGTTGATTACAGCTTAAGGCTATAACACTGATTAGTTTAATGACTAAGGAAGAAAATACAAGGAAGCAGGCAAAATGGGAAGACAAAGAAACAGACCTTCAATGAAAGAACAATAGAATCAAAAGAAGAACTAGATGAAATGGAGGCAAGCAATTTATTAGATAGAGAGTTTAGAGTAAGGATTATAAGGATACTCAACAACATGAAAAAAGACATAGAAACCATAAAAATGGACCAGTCAGTAAAAAGAATGCAATATCTGAAATAAATACTACACTGGAAGGAATAAATAGTAGGGCAGATGAAGCAGGAGATTCAATCAGTGATTTGGAAGACAAGGTAGAAAAAAATACCCAGGCAGCTCTCCAAAAAGTAAAAAGGAATATAAAAAATATAAAAGAGCTTAAGAAACAGTTTAGCATTACAATATCCACATTATGGTAACACCAGAAGGAGAAGAGAGTAAGCAAGGGATCAAGAATCTATCTGAAGAAATAATGACCACAAACTTCCCTAATCTGGTGAAGAAAGAAGACACACAAATCTAGAAATCTGAGAAAATCCCAAACAAGTTGGGCCCAAAGAGGCCTACATGAAGACATATCATAATTAAAAAGACAAGTCTGAAAGACAAGGAGAGAATCCTAAAAGCCACAAGAGGAAGGCAGGTAGTTACCTACAGTGGTGCACCAATTAGACTGGCATCTGATTACTCAACAGAAACATTTCAGGCCAGAGGGGAGTGGCATGAAATACTGAAGGTGATGAAAAGCAAGGACCTACAACCAAGTCTACTTTACCCAGCAAGGCTATCATTTAAAATCTAAGGAGAAATAAAGAACTTCACAAACAAGAAAAAGCTAAAGGAGTTTGCTAACACCAAACCAGTACTGCAACAAATGTTAAAGGGCTTTCTTTAAGAAGAAAAGAAAATGAAAAAAAAAGACACAGAGGAAAATAGTCTAACAATAAAATAATACTAAATGTATATCTATCAATAATCATCTTAAATATAAATGGCTTAAATGATCCAACCAAAAGGCATAGGGTAACTGAATGAATAAGATAACAAGATCCATACATATGCTGCCTCCAAGAGGCCCATCTCAGATCGAAAGACACACACAGATTAAAAGTAAAGGGATGGAAAAATATATTTCATGCAAATGGAAAAGAAAAAAAGCTGGACTAGCAGTACTTATATCCAACAAAATACTTTAAAACAAAGGCTACAGTCAGAGACAAAGGAGGACACTACATAATGATAAAGGGAACAATTCAACAAGAGGATATAAACCTAGTAAACATTTATACACCCAACAGAGATGCACCTAAATATGTGAAGCAAATCTTGATGGACATAAGGGAGAGATCGATGTAAATACGGTCATATTTGGGGATTTTAATACCCCATTGACTGCAATGGATAGACCTTCCAGACAGAGAATCAAAAAAGAGACACGGGCCTTAAATAGCACTCTAGATCAAATGGATTTAATTGATATCTCCAGAGCATTTCATGCCAAAGCAGCAGAATACACATGTTTTTCAAGTGCACATGGAATATTTTCTAGAATCAACCACATTTTGGGATGTAAAACAAGCCTCAATAAATTTAAGAAGACTGAAATCATATCAAGCATCTTCTCTGACCACAGTGCTAAGAAACTAGAGATCATTCATAAGAAGAACACTGAAAAATCCACAAAGTCATGGAAGCAAAATAACACATTATTAAACAATGAATGAGGCCACAATGAGATGAAGGAAGAAATCAAAAGATACCTTGAAACAAATGAAAATGAGTTCACAACAATCCAAAATCTGTGGGACACTGGGAAAGCAATGATAACAGGGAAATTCATAGCATTAGAGGACTATCTCAAAAAAAAAACAAGAAAAAGCTCAAATAAACAATCTAACTTCACACTTACAGGAACTTGATAAAGAACCACAAGCAAAGTCCAAAGTGAGTAGAAGGAAGGAAATGATAAAGATCAGAGCAGAAATAAAAGAAATAGAGTCATAAAAAACACACAAAAGATCAATGAATCCAAGAGCTGGTTCTTTGAAAAGATAAACAAGACCAACAAATCTTTAACCAGACTCATCAAGAAGAAAAAGAGAGAGGACTCCAATAAATAAAATCAGAAATGAAAGAGGAGAAATAACAACTGACACCAAAGATAAATAAAGGATTATAAGAAAATATGAACAACTATATGTCAACAAACTGGGCAACCTGGATGAAATGGATAAATTCCTAGAAACATAGAATCTTCTAAAACTAAATCAAGAAGAATCAGAGAATCTGGATAGAAAGCTTACACCTAGTGAAATTGAAGCAGTAATCACAAAACTCCTAACAAACCAAAGTCCTTGACCAAATGGCTTCAAAGCTGAAATTTACCAAATACTTTGAGAAGAACTAACACCTCTCCCTCTCAAACTATTTCATAAAATCCCAAACTCATTTTATGAGGTCAGCATTATCCTAGTTCCAAAACTAGTTAAGACACTACAAAGAAAGAAAATTATAGGCGATGAACACAAATGCTAAAATCCTCAACAAAATATTAGCAAACTGAATATAGCAGTTCATCAAAAAGATCATACACCATGACCAAGTGGGGTTTATTCTGGGAATGCAAGGTTGGCACATTTGCAAATCAATAAATGTGGTTACTACATAACCAAAATGAAGGATAAAAACCACATAAACTTTACAATAAATGCAGATAAAGCATTTGATAAAATCTAGCACCCATTTATGATAAAAACTCTCAGCAAAATGGGATTAGAGGGAACATACTTAAACATAATAAAGGTCATATATGACAAACCCACTGCCAGCATCATATTCGATGGCTAAAAACTACAGTGTCCCACTTAAGATCAGGAACAAAACAGGGATGTCCACTTTCACCCCTCTGATTCAACTTCTAATGCAAAGTCCAAATGAGAAGAATCTTATCTACCTCCGTAATACACAATAATCCTGTAAGAAGAGAAAGAAGTAGAACTAGAAAGGTATATGGGCAGAAGCAAAGGGCAATCATAAAGACAGTAAGTCTTTCCATAGGTACTGTTGTGATGACGCTGTATATAACTCCTCAGATGCACCAGCACTCAGAAAAGTAATTATTTGTAAGATGTTGAAGGGTGGCAGCTTCCCCTGCCCCTCCTTACTGCTCAGGATGACTTCATGGAAGGAAAATGACACATGTAGTTTATCACCCCAAAGGCTATAATCCTCAGATATGTCCTCTTTTTTTCTATGGTCTGGGGCCCTTGTGAAAGGGAAGCCATTACATTCTCAATATTTATTACTGTCTAATAGAAATGAAACTTTTGGCACTCAGTATGGCATAGTGATGTGCCAGTCAAGCAGTGTGTACAAAGATTTTTTGACTTCTCAAGTATGTAAGCTTACATCATTTTACTCTCCTCTGCCAGTACCCCACTGCACTCCATAGCATAAGATTTGCCATTGATTTCGCCCTAAATTTAGGGGATATGCCTATTTCATGAAAACTGCACGTGCCACCTGAAGGTGAAAACTGGAATGGGTGCAGCATCTATATAAATAGCTCCTTCAAAATAATTTACCTCAAACATTACCCCAGACAGCTGTTTTATTCCAACAAATATAATAAATACCCCTCGAAAGCAGCTTCGTTTAGCAAAAGCTCTGGCAGAGTCTTAGCTGATCACAGCAAGAGAAAGCCATACTATGATTTGTCAAGTCTTTTTCACAAAGCACAACTCATTTTTAAAAAATCTCTCAAAAGACTAAAAATATGCCATTCCCTATTCTACCCCAGTACATGAAATACTTTGATGGAGAGAAGTGATTTCAACTGCTTTGCTACAAGAGAAAATGTAGTGCCCTCTGGTGTTGGAATGCACGATGACCCACGTCACCCTCATGCACTAGCACTCCCCAGAGCTTCTTAAAAAGCATAGAATTTTAGAGCTGAACAGCACACCCCAGTGCAGCACAGGTGCGGATTTTCTTACTGGGAAGTTTTGCTCATGGATGATCAAATATTCAACTTAATTTTGATGGCGTATTAGAAAAGCAATGTAAAAAAATGGAGCCTCTTGGGTTACAGAATGCTTGCCTATGTTATCTGTTGAAGTCTGCAGCTTCATAACCAGGAGAACAAAGGTGAATGATCTAAGATTTTGCAGCAAAAATACTGAATAAAAAGGGAATGACATTATTGCATAGTATGATTTATAGCTGATTCTTCAATGTGTAGTAAAATATTGGAACATACAAAAATGGGATAAAACAGAAGATGACAGCTGTGATGACACTACCCACCGTCGAAACTAAAACATAACCCATAGAGTTGGAGCCCCCTACGCAGTACCTCAGATCATATTTTCCCTTCCCATAGGTTTTTTTACTCAACAGATTTGTAAATGTATTTTTTTCAATTTTCTACACTTTCTCTAACACTGTTACATTGCTTCTAAAATTAATCAACCAACTATTACTTTGTAGAAGAAAGCCCAAGTGATAGCAATTACAATTGGTCATACAGAGCCAGGGAGGGGATTCCAGCTTTTCCTCCCCAGTTTGGGGGCACATGGAGGCTGATATTGTGAGGTTCCCAGGTGTGAGAAGAATATGCAAGAATAACATCTCAGCATCAGACAAGTTTTCAGGAGGTTTGAACAGTATATGGAGGCACTGCCAACAAGTGACCATGCTTTTTAAAATACCTTAGAGCAGAAATGGGGCAATGAGGGAGGCAACAGGTGGGCAGTGAACATCTTGGCTGATGTGCTAAATGAAGCCAAATGTGTAGGCTTAGAATGAAAATCAGGCACAGTCTTCCCAACACAGCCTAGTTCTAATTGACAAACAGAGCAAGCACTAAGTTCAGTCCTATGTGATAAGCTCCAAATTTCTGTTTCATGCTGGAACTGACTAGCTTACTGATGACTGTTTTTCCCATCGCCAAACAAGCTGGCTTGACACGAAATTTTGGAAAGTACAGTATGCATATTGGTGTACTCCTACTTCCCAGTGCCTTTGCTCCCTACCCTGTGCCTCCACGTTTTCCTGTTCTATCTAGCTGCCCAAACCCTGTTGCCATCAGAGCTTCCTCATGCTCCAGTGCACTGATAGCTCAGGAAAACCAGGGAATGCAAATAGAACACCTTGTATTATACCCAGCATACAGTAAAGCTCAAACACTGTTAACGGCTGCTATTATCACTCTCACTACCATAATCTCTCCGTTCTGTCCCTACTCTTCTCCTTGCTCCCAAACTTTCATTTTCTTAATATCAGGCTAAGAAAAGCTACCTAAGTATACTTGGACATGAATATGGATACTGTCTTTTCCTACAAGCAAGGGGCTATATTAGGTTGTTAGAAAAAATAAGATAAAAATATCACATCTTCTCCATCTAATTTGTTTTCAGCCTGGTTCCTGGGTACAGCTCCTTTTCCTCTGTTATATCCACCAGAATTCTCTGTCCTCATGTTGATAAATCATTGTCAAGGACTCCACCAACTCACCTCCTACAGCACTCAATTTCTTTTTGTTGATCTCTCTTCTTTCCAACAATTCTCAACCCTGACTACCCATTGCAATCACTTGAAAATATATATATTTAATATATAAAAGTGAACATCATGATGCCCCATCTAAAACAACCAATGCATAATCTGACAGCATCCAAGCAGGGCAGTTTTAAGAGCTCCTGAGAGGATTTCAACTTGCAACCAGGCAGGGTTAAGAACCACTGTTAGCCGCTACCCTTAGATCCTTTCCCATGCCTGAAGCACTGAATACATAATTTATTTGTTCAATTTATCCACTCAGCAACCATTTACTGAGCTCCTACTGAGGGCCCAGCCTGAGCTACACAGAACTCTCCAGCAGCTACATAGTATACTCAGAATCAAAATAAGTTTCTGACCCCACATCATAATTCTTCCTCAGCTGACCATTTCTCTTCTCTTTTCTGTCATCAATCTTCCAACTTCTGCACAATCTTCCTACCTTTCCTCTCCTAATCAAACGTGATTCTTTGTGACTGCTCTGGGATTTTTAGTTGCATCTCAAGGGGTGGTCAAACCAATTCTCAAGTAAACTGTTGGCCAGATCCACTATGATATGGCATTTCTGCAGTATAAGAAAGGATTACTGAGGTTCATATGTGTCTTCCCCATTCACTCCAAGATCCCTGAGGGGAGGGATCATATTCTATTCATGGTTGTATCCTTGATACTTAGCACAGTTGCTGGAGAACAGTGAACTATCTGATGGGCACCAGTTAAATGAAGAAAAGGATGAATAATAACGGTATGTGATACTAAAATATCCTCTGAATCACCAAAGAACAATAATATATATGAGGGGAAAATAACAAACTCACTTTTGAGAAGCTGCAGCATAATAATGCTTAAAATCATGAACTTTGGGCCCTGGCCAGGTAGCTCAGTTGTTTGGAGCATCGTTATGACACACCGAGGCGGCAGGTTCAGAAGCAGCTGGGGAATGGTAAGTGGAACAGTAAACTGATGCCCCTGCCACCCTTCCTCTCTTTTTCTAAAAATCAATCTTAAAAAAAACATAGACTTTGGGAACTAGATGTGCCACATACTAGATTTGTGGGTCTAGGGAAGTTATTTAACCTCTCAGATTCTCAGTTTCTCCATTTGTAAATGGTGACAGCAATAGAAATTATCTCATAAAATAGTGTGGAATTAAATGAAGTAGACAACTCAGAGAAATCCACAGCATATAGTAAGTAAGATGTGGTAGGCAAAAAAATGGCTCCCCCAAGATGTCCATGTCCTCACTTCTGGAACTTATTACTATGTTACCTTACATGGCAAAAGGGACGTTGCAGCTGTGATTAAGTTAATAACCTTAAAATGGAAAGATTATTTTGGATTATTTAGGTAGGCTTAATATAATCACAAGGGCCCTTAAGTAGGTCAAAGGGAAGATCTAACAAAGAAAGCCGAGGCTGGAATGAGTTCATTGCTGAAAGGAGGCCACAAGCTAAAGAGTAAGATCAGACCCGAGAAGCTGGAGCACTCAAGGAACAGATTCTACCCTAGACTTCAGAAAGGAATGCAGCTGAGCTAACACATTGATTTTGGCTCCAGAACACCCATTTTATGACTGTGACCTCCAGAACTATACAATGATAAAACCGTGTGTTTTAAGCTACTATGTTTGTGGTAATGCGTCAGAGTAGCAATAGGAAACTAAAACATAAGGGATATATAAATGTAATAAGTATTATGATTTTCACATTTGCTGTTTCAAACACCCCTCAGTTAACATCAATAGTGATGTCATGTTAATAGCACACATCCTTGATATGGTGTGTAATGTGATGGAAATGGCATTTTACCTCTGTGATCTTCCCCAAAAGCATGTAAAGAGTTAATATATTTGGCTTGTCAAAGGGAAACTAAGTAAAATAATTCTATTTACAACTGCATCAAAAACAGTGAAATACCTAGGATTAAATTTACCCTAGTAGGTAAAAGATCTGTACTTGGAAAACTGTAAGACACTAAAGAAAAATATTGAATACAAATACAAATAAATGAAGCATATACTGTACTCATGGATAGGAAGAATAAACATCATTAAAATGTCTATACTACCCAAATCAATATATAGATATAATGCAATTCCTATCAAAATACCAATGGAGGTTTTTTTACAGAACTAGAATAGTCCAAAACTTATGTGGAACTACAAAAAAAGCCCTAACAGCCACAGCAATTTTGAGAAGGAAGAGCGGAGTTGGAGTTATCACACTACCTGATATCAAACAATACTACCAGGCTATACTGATAAAAGAGCATGATGCTGGCATAAGAACAGATACAGGTCAATGGAACAGAATAGAAAGACAAGTATCAACCCAGACCTGTCTGGTCATTTAATACATGACAAAGGAAGCAAGAATATATAATGGGGTAAAAACATACTATTCAATAAATAGTGTTGGGAAACCTGGACAGATACATGCAAAAAATGACACTAGTCCACCTTCTTACACCACACATAAAACTAAACTAAAAATGAATGAAAGACTTAAATGTAAGACTCGAAACCATAAAACACCTAGAAAAAAACAGGCAGTAAAATCTCTGACATTTTTCTTAGCAATATATTTTCTGGTATATCTCCTCAAGCAAGAGAAACAAAATAGAAAACAAAAATTAAAACAAATGGGATTACATCAAACTAAAAAGTTTCTGCACAGCAAAAGAAATATCAACAAAACAAAAGGACAACCTAGGAAATGGGAGAACATATTCGCTATTGATATATCCAATAAAGGGTAAATATTCAAAATTTATAAAGAACTCATAAAGTAATCCAATTTAAAAATGGGCAGAAGATACAAATAAGTGGAAGCATATACCACGTTCATGGATAGGAAGAATTAACATCATTAAAATGTCCATACTACCAAAAGCAATTTATATATTGAAAACAGTTTCTATTATAATATCAATAGCATATCTCACATAACTAAAACACTAGAACAAATGTTCCAAAAACTTACATGGAACCACAAAAGCCTCCTAAAATCCTCAGCAATCATGAGAAAAAAGAACAAAGGTGAGGTATCATGCTACCTGATATCAAACTATAGGCCATAACAAGGCCATAGTAATCAACATATCAGATACTGGCATAAAAACAAACACATAGATCAATGGGACAGAATGGAGAGCTTAGAAATAGATCCATGTCTTTTGGTCAATTAATATTTGACAAAGAAGGCCAGAAAATACAATGGAGTAATGACAGTCTCTTCAGTAAATGATGTGGGAAAACTGGACAGATACATGCATAAAAATGAAGCTAGACTACCTGTTTATACCATACACAAAAAAATAAAGTCAAAGACTAAAGTCTTAAATATAAGTCCTTCTATTCATGATTGTATCCTCAATGCTTAGCACAGTTGCTGGAGACCATAAAAATCCTAGAAGAAAACACAGACAGTAAAATCTCAGACATTTCTCATAGCAATATTTTTCTGAGGAGATATTCCTTGGGCAAAGGACACAAACAAAAAAGTAAACAAATGAGACTACATCAAACTAAAAAGCTTTTGTGCAACAAAGGAAACCAGCAATAAAATAAAAAGATAACCCACAGAATGAAAGAACATATTTGCCACTAATACATCTGATAAGAGGTTGATTTCCAAAATACATAAAGAACTTCTATAACTCAACACCAAAAAACCCCAAACAATCCCATTAAAAAATGGGCAAAGGACCTGATTAAACACTTCTCCAAAGAGGACATAAGATGACCAACAGACGTATGGATGTGGAGAAAAGAGAAGTCAAGTGCACTATTGGTGGGAACGCAGATTGGTGCAGCCATTGTGGAAAACAGTTTGGAGTTTCCTCAAAAAATAATAATTGAACTGTCTCATGACATAGTGATTCTACTTCTGGGAATATACCCAAAGCAACCCAAAACACAAATTTGAAAGAATATATGCTCCCCTATGTTCATTGCAGGATTATTTACAATAGCTAAGATTTAGAAGCAACCCAAGTGCCCATGAGTAGATGAATGGATAAAAATGTTGTTTTACATTTACACAATGGAATACTACTTGGCCATAAAAAGGGAAATCTTACCTTTTGTGACAGCATGGATGAACCTAGAGGGTACTATGCTAAGTGCAATAAGCACATCAGAGAGTGACAAGTACCATTAGATTCCTTACAAGAGAAATCTAATGCACAATACAAACTAACAAACAAAATAGAAACAGACTTATAGATACATGGAACAGATTGACAGCTGTCAGAGGGGAGGGGGTCTGGAGCGCTGTCTATCCTGACAGACACAGACAACGGTATGGTGATTGCCAGAGGGAAAGGGGGATGGAGGGAGGTGGAAGAGGGCAAGGGGGGACAATGAGGGTGGAAAAAGACTTGACAGTGGGTGGTGAGTGCATGCTGCAGTGTGCAGAGGATGTGTTATATAGTAGTACTCTTGAAACCTGCATGGTTTTGTTAGTCACTGTCACCCCAATAAATTAAAATTTTTTAAATGGCAGAGTACCTGAATATACATTTCTCCAAAGAGAACATACAGATGGCCAACAGACATATGAAATGACGCTAAAAGTCACGAATCATCAGATAAATGCAAATTAAAACCACAATAAGATACCACATTACACCTGTCAGAATAGCTATCACCAATAAATCAACAAATAAGTGTTGCTGAGGATGTGGATAAAAGGGAATGACTGGTGGGAATGAAGACTGGTGCAACCAGTATAACAAATATTATGGAGGCTCCTCAAAATATTAAAATTGGAACTGCCCTATGACCCAGCATTTTCACTTCTGGGTATATATCTGAAGAAACCCAAAACACAAATTCAAAATGTCTATGTTCACTGCAGCATTATTTACAACAGCCAAGATCTGGAAGTAGTCTCAGTGCCCATTGGACAAGTGGATAAAAAAAGTTGTGGTAAATAAACACAATGGATACTCCTTGGCCATGAAAAGAATGCAATTTTACCATTTGTGACAGCAAGGATGGACCTACACCGTATTATGTTAAGTGAAATAAGTCAGACAGCAGAAGACAAATACTATATGATTTCATTTATGTGCAGAATCTAAAGAGCAAAATAAATGACAAACAAAATAGAAACAGACTCATAGATACAGAGAATAGACTGCTGGTTGCCAGAGGGGAGGGAGTTTGGGTGGCTGAGTGAAAAGGTGAAGGAACTGAGAAGTACAGATTAGAATTTACAAAACAGTCCCAGGAATGTAAAGCACAGTGCAGGAAATACAGTCAATAATATTGTATAATTTTGTGCTGTACAAGGCGGGTGCTTGAAATATCGGGGGATCACTTTATAAAGCATATGACTGTCTAACTAACCACTATGCTACACACCTGCAACTAATACAAAAATATTGACTATAAACTGTAATTGAAAATTAAGATAAAATAAAATATACAGTAGGTCTGTCTGTACTTACCAGGTTGGCCCTAAGCTGGCATCTTGCAACTTGAACTTCTACAGGGTTTCCATCATCCTAATAATAGTGGCTCAGTGTGTCTAAAATGTCTGCACAATGTGGTTTATGCTGAATATCTGCTTTTCTTCTGGAGTTTGGAAATTTGGTATGTGCCAGACAGAAGTATCTAATAATCAGCCCCCAACAAAAACCCTGGGCCCTGAGTCTCTGATGAGTTTCCCTGGTACACAGCACTGCACACGTGTTATCACAACTTACTGCCAGAGGAATTAAGTTCATTCTCTGTAATTCAATGGGAGAGGACTCTGGGAAGCTTGCACTTCTTCCAGATTCTGCCCAATTCACTTTTTCCCTACACAGGTGTTGGCTTTTATACTTAAACTGTAATAAAGCAGAGCTGTGAGCATGACTATAGGCTGAGTCCTGTGAGACCTCTCAGTGAATCATCCAATGTAGGGTGGTTGTGGAGACCCATGACACAGCCCCAAACCCCAGTCTAATAAAAACCATTAGACAACCTCATCTGAGGGACATTATACAAAATATTTAACCTGTATTCTTCAAAACTGTCAAGGTCATCAAAAACACAGAAAACCTGAGAAACTGCCAAAGCCAAAAGGATCCTAATGAGAGGTGACAACTGAATGTAAGGTAATAGGGTCCTAGATAGGATCCTGGAACAGAAAGAACACCAGGTGAAAGCTAAGAAAATATGAACAAACTATGAGCTTTGTAATGTGTCAATATTGGTTCATTAATTGTAACAAATGTACCATTCTAATATAATGTAGGGGATTCTGGTTATGGGCTAATGTAACTCTCTGCAATGGCTTCACAACTTTTCTATAAACCTAAAACTATCCTAAAATTAAAAAAAACCCTTTTATTTAAAAAATTTCTGATCATCCACCTATTGTTTACAGAGTAGTCTGCTAAACATTAGAAAATTCATATGTATACATTGCTTAAGGTAAAGACATTATTAATTCCATTTAATTTTGCTCCACAATTATTTATTTATCTACATTTTGAAATCAATTTGAAATGGCAGGAAAACGAAGACATTTAGTCATGCTTATTTAAATTGGCTGAATATTTATATTTTATTAATATATTATTGGATGGTAACTTCCTGGAAGGTAAAAGCAAATTAGAAATAGCAACTTATTGAACAAGCCTTAAATATTTTTGCATTAATAAAATGAAGACAGTGACAAACTTAATAATTAGGCATGAATTAGACTGAGAAACAATGATCTGTCTCTGTATGACTGAAGGTCATAATGTTCTGTCAATCAATTGTCTTTTCTTTAATTATATTTTATTGAGTATGCTATTACAGTCGTTCTGATTTTCCCCCCTTTGCCCCCTCCCCCCAGCAATTCCCACCCCCTGAGGCAATGCCCCCACCATTGTTCATGTCCATGGGTCATGCATGTAAGTTCTTTGGCTAGTCTATTTCTTATACTGTACTTTACATACTAATGGCTATTCTGTAACTACCTCTTTGTACTTCATAATCCCCTCCCCCTTCCCATCTGGCAACCTTCCAGTAACTAACTTCTTTTCTCTTGCTTTTAAGAGTCTCTCTTTATCTTTAACCTTTGGCCTTTTAGTAATGATATGTCTTGGACTGGGCCTCTTTGCATTCATCATAATCAGACTCCGAACTTCCTGGACTTGCATGTCTATTTCCTTCACCAAACTAGTAAAGTTTTTTTCACTATTGTTTCAGATAGATTTCCAATTTCTTGTTCTTTCTCTTTTTCTTCTGGTATGTGTTGAATGTTGGACCTCTTAAAGTTGTCCCAGAGGCTGTTTATACTATCCTCGTTTTCTTGGATTCTTTTTTCTTCTTGTTCTGCATGGTTGTTTTTTGGTTCCTTATGTTCCAAATCATTGATTTGATTCTCAGCTTCATCCATTCTACTGTTGTTTCCCTATAAATTGTTCTTTATTTCAATTAGTGTATCCTTTGTTTCTGCCCAGGTCTTTTTTATGCTGCTGAGGTCCTCACTAAGTTCCTTGAGCATTCTTATAACCAGTGTTTTGAACTCTGTATCTGATAGACTATCTCCATTTCACTTAACTCTTTCTGGAGTTTTGATCTGTTCTTTCATTTGGGCCATGTTTCTTTGTCTCCTCATTTTGGCAGCCTCCCTGTGCTTGTTACTATATATTAAGTAGAGCTGCTTTGACTCTGTCTTGGTAGTGTGACCTAATGTAGTAGGTGTCCTGTAGGGTCCAGGGACACAGCCTCCCCTAATCACCCATGCTGGGTACTCAAGGTGTGCCCTTTGTGTGGGCTAACTACACCCTCCTCTTGCAGTTGAGTCTTGGTAGCTGTTGTCAGGTCAATGGGAGGGATTTACTCAGGCCAGTCAGCTGCAAGGACTGACTGTGACCACTGACTACCACCTCCACTCACTGTGGACAATCAGCTATGAAGGGGCAGGGTGGTGATGCTCCCACATGGTCTGTAGCTGTCCACTGGGTGTGCTGTCTCTGGAGTTCCCCGGGTGGTGTAGGCCAAGGTCAGCCCCCAACTGTGTTTTGCCTGGGTCACCCTGCCTTAGCTGTAAAGCAATCTGAGATGACTGCTACTTGTGCTGGGCTTGGAGATTCCCAGGTGAAGCCAACCTGTGACTCTAATGTGGATGCTAGGGCTCATTGAAGCCAGCTGTTGCTTGTTTGATAGGATTTAGGAGCCAAGACCAGTCATTCTTATGGAAAAGCAGCCTGGGTGGGCCTGTAGGTTGAGTAGGATAGAGCCTTTGGGGATCTCTAAGGTGGGTCACACAATGTTAGTTAGGTTGATGGAGTCTCAGATATGGTACCAGCCTACTAACTCTGTAGTGGGAGGGCTCCGCAAAAGGGAAATGGCCTCTGCTCACCCCCATGCCAGACACTTCAGTTTCCCTGTATACCACTGGTGCCCTTCAAGCTGCCACCCCGGTGCTGGAGCTCAGAGGGAGCAAGGTTGAGTGAGTCTGTGTGCCGGTTCCCCAAGAAGAAATGCTGAGGGCTCCAGCAGCCTCCTCCACCAACTCAATCCCTGCTGTTTTTTGCAGCCAGAAGTTGTTGTGACTTATCTTCCTGGCACTGGAGTCCTGGGATGGGGGACCTGGTGTGGGTCTGGGACTCCTTGCTCCTGAGATATCCCTCCCAAATTTTTATCCACGTGGGGGTGGGGCCAGCCCATTAGGTGTCTGTGCCCCTTCTACCAGTCTGGATGTATGTGGTATCTTCATATGTGTAGTTGTCAGACTTCCGTTCAGCTCAACTTCTGAGGTCCCCAAGTGATGATGGTTCTGTACTTCAGCTGTAATTCTGATGTGGTTGTGTGTCTGCTTACGTCGCCACCCGGACTCGAAGCCCTATTGTCTTACTTTCTAAAAGAACATTTTATAATTATGTTTCTGTGTTTAATAAAATCAGTAAAAATCTGTCTAATTAAATTGGTGTATTTTCATTACTGAGGCTTTTCATTTCAATAAATCATTAATTTTATGCTTGATGAAGAGAATGAACGGGGAACAATTTCTCAGTATGTGGATAACTATTATAATTCAGAAGTACAAAGTTTTCTTTTATTTTTGATTTAATCTTTATTATATTTTTTCCATTACCATTTAGTCCCCTTATATCCCCCTCCTCACCCCAGCAACCACCACACTGCTGTCCATGTTCATGAGTCCTTTTTCCTTTACAAAGCCCTCTTTTAAAAAGATAACCAAATATATATTTGGAATGTGATTTGTGTGTGATCTGAACATGATGAATCCAGTGATAAATGATTAAATGGACTATTAAAATTTGTGAAAAATTCAAAATGATCCCTATGTACAAATCCATGAAAATGACATTTTAGTGTCTTTGTGGAAAATATATATGTTTTCTAGATAAGCCTGAATAAGCAGGTCTTTAATATAATTTATTGACCTCAATTCAATGCAGTATCTAAATCACTCCTTTGTAATAATACAAGTAGTCTTACCTCATTTAGTTTACTGAAAACAATGTAATAAAATTGTAGATTGTTTAGTGATTTATTACAAAGCATGCTATTTGGTCAATTGTTTTATATTCTCATGCACATCACTCCACAAAACACAAAGTAAACCCTCTCATTTCACAATAGCTGTTTGTGGGCTTAAAGGGACATTTTCTTTTACTCATGTTAAATAGGCTCAATGTTAAAGAAATACAAACACAGTAGAATAAAATGTTTAAATAGAATAATTTAAAAAAATTATATACTCTACTACTGGCAGCTTTAATTTCTTTTAATTCAGAGGAGAAAATATTTTGTCCCGAGATAGATTTTTATATTAATTTCTTCAAAATGCTGATATTTTGGCTTTTTTAATGATTATACTGACTACCTAGACAAACTATAAAGGCCAAAGAAAATCTCGAAGAAAATCAGAAAACAGTTTAAACCAAATTGAAATAAAAATACAATATAAAAGTCAAAGGATGTAGCCATATTAGATACTTAGATGACAAAAAAGAGATTTCTAATTAATAACATAAGTTTCTACCACAAAAATTCTTATAAGAGAAAGGAAAATAAAGTCAAAGTAAGCAGAAGAAAAATCAGAGCAGAAACCAATGACTCTAAAAACAGAAAACACCAGGAAACGTAATTGACACTCAAAGCCTGTTATATGGAAAAGTCAATAAAATTGATAAACCTATAGCAGTGGTCCCCAACCTTTTTGGAACCAGGCACCAGTACCATGGAAGACAATTTTTCCATGGCTGGCAGGTGGGAGGAAGGGGGAGGTGTTGAGGGGGGTGGAGCTCAAGCAGTAATGTCAGTGATGGGGAGCAGGATGAAGTTTCTCACCTCCTGCTGTGTGGCCTGTTTCCTAACAGGCCTTGGACTGATACCAATAATGGCCCATGGCCTGGGGATTGGGGATCCCTGACCTATAGCAAAGTAAACAGGGGAGAGAGAGAGAGAGAGAGAGAGAGAGAGAGAGAGAGAGAGAGAAGATACTAACTGCCATTATCAGGATTGAAAATGGGATACAAAATAAAATCTTAAAGCCCAAATAATTTCACTACCAAATTTTAAAAATAATAACATCAATTCTCCATAATATTTTCCATGAAATAGAAAAGAATACTTCCTCACTCATTTCATAAGGCCAGCACCCTGATATCAAAACAAAAAATAGAATAAAAATATAGAAAACTTCAGACCAATATCCTGTGTGTACAGAGGGGAGAAAAAGAGAAACCCTCTAAAAATATCAGCACATAGCATTCAGCAATATATAGAAAGAAAAATACAACATTGTAAAGTGGTATTTACTGTGGGAATGAAGGACTGACTCCATATTTGATAAATAATAAATATTAGAGTTGAGAATACATGATCATATCAATTGATGCAGAAAAAGCATTTGACAAAATCAACATACACGCATAATAAAACTTCCAGCAAGCTAGGACTAGAAGAAAACTTCTTTAACCTGATAAAGGACATCTACAAAATACCTGCAACTAACAGACTTAATGGTGAAAGACGGAATGCTTCTTCCTAACATCAGGAAAAAGACACAGATGTCTGCTCTCTCCACTTCTACTAAAAATTGTACAGGATGTTCTAGCTAATTCACTAGCACAAAAAAGAAAGAAAAATTGATATTGGAAAGGAATGAGTAAGGCTGTCTTCATTTACAGACATGATTGTCAATGTAGAAAATTCAATGGAATCTACTAAAAATTAGTATTCCTAATAGGTGATATTGGAAAGACTGTAGGATATAGGGTCAAGAATAAACAATCCATTGTATTTCTATATATTTTCAATGAACAATTGGAAATTAAAATTTAATAAAACAACACCATTTGCCAACATTATTAAAGTACAAATACTCAGGTATAAATCTGATAAACCACACATGATTTCACAATGCTGAAAACTATAAAATAATGATAAAAGAAATAAAAGAAGGCCTACATAAAAAGTGAGACATGGATTAGAAAAATCAACATAAGAAAGCTTTCAGTTCTTTCCAAGTTGATCTATATAGATTTACCATAATTCAATCAAAGTCCCAGCAGTTTTTATAAATATAAACAGATTCCATACTTTATATGGAAATGCAAAGGAACTAGAATAATTCAAACAATTTTTGAAAAGAAAAATAAAGTTGCAGGAATCACAGTACCCTATTTTATGACTTACTCCAAAGGTACAATCAAGAAAAAGGGCTACTGGCAAAGGAAGAGATACAAAAATGAACTGAACAGAACAGAGAGTCCAGAAATAGACCTGCACATACACAGTCAATTGATTTTTGACAAAGCTGCAAAACTATTTTAGTGGAGAAAGAACTGTGATTTCAACAAATGGTGCTGGAACAGCCAAGCATCTCAATGCAAAACAATGGACCAACTTTGATCTAAACCTCATATTTTACTTTTAAAAAATCAACTCAATGTGAGCCACAATTCTCAATGTAAAAGTGTAAAACTTTCAGAAGAAATTATAGGAGAAAATCTTCATAATCTAGGGTTAGGCAGAGTTCTTAAATATTACACTGAAAGTATGATCCATTTAAAAAAACGAGAAATTGGACTTCATCACATTAAACCTACTTGCTTTATAGGAAAAGAAAATTGTTAAGAGAATATAAAGATAAGTTACACACTGAGAGAAAAAAATTTACAAATCACGTATCAAATACAGAACTTATATTCAAATTATATAAAGAACTTTTATAAGTCAACACCAAGAACACAACCCAACTGAAAAATGACCAGCAGGCTGACAACTCTGAGGTGGAGGGGGTGAGTGGGAGTTTGGGGAATGGAGGATTGACCCCAAAATAAAAAGGACTCATTGACACGGACAACAGTGTGGTGATTGTGGGGGCAAGAGGATATAAGGGGCATAAATGTTAATGGAAAAAAACGTAATAAAAAGTAAACTGTTAAAAATAAATAAAAAAGAAAAAATGATCAAAAGATTTAAAGACACTTTACTATAGAATATATACAGATGAAAAAATAAGCACATAAAAAATGTTCAACATCATTAGGGAAATGCAAATTAAAATCATAATGTGATACCACCACAGTATCTATTGATTGACAAAGTATAAAATATGGAGACCACCAGCTGTTTACAAAGATGCACAATTCACGGAACTCTCATACATTGCTGCTCTGAATGTAAAATGGAAGAGCCATATCGGAAAACAACTTGACAGTTCCTTATAAAGTTAAATATACACTTACCATATGATTCAGCAATCCCACTCCTGAGTATTTACCCTAGAGAAATGAAAACAGGTTTACACAAAATCCTATACATGGATGTTTATAACAGCTGTTTTCATAATCCCCCAAACCTGGAACAACCCACCTGTCTTTTGACAGCTGAATGAACAAACTGTGGTTCATTCATCCAATGGAATACTACTGAGCAATAACAAAGAACTATAGATATTTCAACAACATGGATGAATCTCATGGCAACTGTGGTGAGTTAAAAAAAACAGTCTCAAAACGCTATATACAATATGATTCCAATTTTATAATATTACATTATTATTATTTTATAACATCATCAAAAAGGCAAAACTAAAAGAGAATGGGACAGTGATTTTCAGAGATAGGACAAGGGTGTGATTATAAAGATATAATCAAGGCACAATTATAAAGACACAAGGGAGATTTTGGGGGTGATGGATCTGTATCCCTACTGTGGTAGCTGTTACATGAATCTATACATGGGTTTAAATCATGGAGCTGCATGCCAAGAATAAATCAATTTTCTTGCATAATACTTGAAAAAAAAACAACCAAAAAGACTATGCTAAATTTTAAAAGGGCTTATTGGCTGAGTGTAGCTCAGCACTATCTTTCCCCAAAGTAGATGCTTAGTTAACATCAGCTGAACAAAATCACTGCAACTGGCTGCATTTTCTGCTTCAATATCAAACTCATTTCTATTCCTAAGCTTCAAAAATGTCAGTAACTTTCTGTAATGCCAGTAACATTTCCTATAATTGTCTCTCCCATGGTAGTGTGTCTAGTTTGCACAAAACTAAGTCATTAAAAATGTCAAATGAAAGTCAGAAATCTAGATTTCCCAAGCAATTATTTTAAACTTAAAAAAATCATTAATAACAAAAGCTTTTAAAATATCTTATATGCTTATTTTCCACATTAAAAAATGGACAGGATCTGTACTGAAATTACACAAAGGTATGACATACCAAACAGATATTTAAAAAATACATACAGAATCAACTAATCTTTATTAGACATGAGCTAAATAGCTAAGCCATTGATTTATATCAAATATTAACTTTTTCTAGGATTTATCTTTTTGTGTGAATGGGCAAACTGACTATTAAAGTTTATTTTTATTCTTTCTGGCTCAAACCATGATGTGTACTCATGACTCATGTCATTCCTATTTTAAATTTCCTTTGTTGAGAGACACTGGGCATTTGTCTGCCTGTGGCTCCTGTGCGACCAGCCACACCTGTCAGGGCCCCGCCACACCGCTCAGTACACTGACTTGCCACAGGTCTAAGACTTGTTCATTGTGGTCAATCAGCTGAGTGGTCTGGTTAAATCACATGTGTGCAGGGAATAAAAGTAACCATTGAGGGAAAAAAAAAACATTAACTTTGGTCTTGCTTTGCTCTAAACTGTGTAAAACAGTGCTCCTATGGTGGAAAATGAGTGATAATATAGGTAAGGTTTTCTGAAGTACACAATCCAAGGATTAAACACATTTTAAAAACTGCAAATATGTCATTGGTGTATACTTACAGTACAAAGTATAATTTTAATACTTCTCTTAAATTTCTATTTGTTATAGAATTACTTTAGTGCCCTCCATGTTGTTTTTAAGGTATTCTTTCTGAATGTTCACATAACATATGATCATTTCCAATTTATGTAGGTTTAGGTCAAATTTTCAATAAAATTTTTGAATTTTACTGCTTCAATAAAGTAAACTATAAAGATAATGGTGCTAGAATATATTCATTTATACATTCTACAATGCATGCCTTGATGCCACTTGCAAGTAAACAAAACTAGAATGCTCTTGTTAATAATTTAAAAATATAATAAATAATTACCTGCTGCTATAATTATACCATTGAACTAAAAGATGAAAAATACCTAACCTTATTGAAGCACTCAATGTAGTAACTTTATTTTGTTCAGTCTGTGACTAGAAGCATAAACAATAATGAGTTTGTTAAATTGTTTTTAAAAGAATGAAATAATATATATATATAAAGTTGCAGCTTTCTACATTTTGGCTCTGAGGACATTGTTAGTATTCAACATACAGATTAATCAGGACTACTGTCTATTACAGACAAGAACATAATAATGGCAACTTGTAAAAATAAAGTCTCTATATAAATATACTAATCCTCGAACTTCCAGTTTACATGAGCATCTTGTCCATTGGCTTTAAAGGCTTTCCTCAGCACGTAACATTTATTGCTCAGACCCCTCACACACCCCGCCCTTGAGTGTATCATCATGGGTACAGGAGTTGGAACCAACAAGAGGCATGCCCTCTTACAAAACTGCAGGGAGGATCAATTACCCTCTAGATTATCTTCACAGTTTAACACAGTTATACACAATTATGAGGGCAAATAATTAAATCAGACTCTGGAAAAATATGCAATAAGTTAAATGTGATGGAAGTGAATGAATATTACTAAGATTACAGTTACTTAGAGAAACTTGTTTGCATTAACCTAAAATAAAATCCTAACTCAAATAAATTAAAAATGTTTATGACAATCTAGTTTCAATATCATGGAGATTACTGTTCCTTTAAATTATTAACAGTATTGGGAAAAATTTTACAAAAGGGTATTTTCTAAACATGTGTGAGCACAGAGACACAGCAATTACAATACAGCTGCATGATTATTAAGTTCTCCTAGAGAGAAATGTCCTTTCAAAAATTACTGAAACCAAGTTTTTATATAGTGTAGGTATTCAAAGTTAGCTCCTTTCCCCAAGCCTCAAAATTTATCACACAGGACTTTTAACAGATTTTTGAAAAATTACCTGCTTCTGCAGCCATCTTTCATGCCTTCGTTGTTTCCTTCTCAGATTCTTCAACTTGGTCCTTTCTCTTTTACTGAGCCTCTGGTGAATGGCACCCAAGGAAAAACTGCCCGAGCGCAAGAAGTCCAGAGCAGAGCGGTGCTCCTCCTGGTCCGAGGCCTCTAGCGTGCTCCTGCCCGCCGAGGGCAGGTCCATCAGGAAAGCCAGGCTGTCAGACCTGGCATGGTCAGAGTACACTGCAGAAGCTTCTAGACCGCACTGAAATTCTCCTCTTTGTGTCTGGGTCTCATGGGGAACCACTGAAATTCTTTGCAGCAGCCTATTAGGATCAAAACTTGATGAAATCTGAAAGGAATAGCTATTTTTAGTAGATTCTAAAGGCAAGTCTGAAAGGTCAACAGGCTGTGTTTCATTTAGCCTGGAATGGGCAGTAGTCTTACTATGTAGTTCATACAAAGTAGGTAATAGAGTCAGCTTCTCACTGATGTTCAGATCCAAGCTATGTGATTTTCTATGAAAAGCTCTTCTGGTGCATCTGCCAGGCACAAGCTGGGGAACAAAAAGCTGGTATTTGGGATTGGATGTTTTGAAGAGCAGTTTTTCCTTCTTCATCTGAAAATATGTAGACCGTACCTCCAGGCAGAGTGCTTCTGTTAATCTTCCAGAGCCATTATTATTTTGAGCCATGTTTAAAAGCCTGTGATTTCTGTTTTTGAAGGCGCCACCTGTCAGCTGAGTTTCCGTGTCACGACCTGACTGAACTCTAGGATGTGACAAGTATTTCAGCGACGGTCTCGTTAATCCGCCTGCCTGTGCTGGCTGACAGTCGGTCCGGCTCTTGGAGAGATGTACAGCTGTACGCAGGCCACAGGAACATTTTGGAGTGCTGACAAAATTAAAGCCCCCTAAACGGGCCCCACAAAAAGGGCAATTGAGTTTTCCAACTGTCCACTGGGCCTACAGGTAATAAAGGAAAATAAAAACAATGAATTCATTGTTAGTCAAAAAGAATGTGAGCTGTTTTTTTTTAAGCCGATGACATGAAAGTTTTCTATGCCACAGAAAAAGCTAGCTTTCTGTTTTTTGATTAGTAGACAGAACAGTAAATGGAAACAAGCAAATAGAGATAAGCAGCTCCAAAGTTCTAGAATGATAACATGGTGCTCAGCATGAGCACCTAAACAATACTCCTAAGAATTCTAAAAAAATCTCTTCAACAATAGGTTGAATATGGATACAGTGTGAACTAATGAAAAGAAAAATACACTATGGAACCAGGAAGCACATCAGTCTACAGAGCTTAATTTGCAAGTAAAATCTCACAGAAAAGTGTCTGTTTTGATACACTACTTGCATACCAAGCACTGTGGGAGGGAACTGGACCCAAACATCAGAATAAAGCTCTTCCTGCCTTTCTACATGCAACCAAAAGATACTGGTTTATATATCGGACAGTGTATCTTCCATACACAGATTGGAAATTAATAATGAGCTGGCTGAAAATGATCTTTTCAATAGAGACAGTGGAACATCTGCAGTGTTCTAATATGTTTTGTAAAGTCGGGACACTAAAAGCACCACACTGGCATTTTCCCAGGAAACCATTACAGTGTGAGAAGGGACGCAAAGAAAAGCTATAAATGTTATTGTTTAATAACAAAAAAGGTTAAGCTAGTCAGTGAAGAAAGACAACTTTATTTTTCTAAAAATCATATTACTTACAGTTTTCTAAGACTTAAGCACTTTTAATTATGAGAAATAACGGTACCATACTGTTAACAAGGTGAGTTCTTACTCATATAATATTTCATTAAGAATCCTTGAAAGTGTTGTATTTTATTTTTACTGTGCCAATAAGATCCTTAATTATCCAGTTTAGTTGATATGTGTGTGCATGCATTATTAATATATACAGGATATTTCACTGACTCAATAGATACTGTTCTAGGTGCTGGGGATATAGTAATAAACAAAAGATAAAAACCTCTGACTTCATGGACCTTATAGTCTAGGAGGGGAGCCAGGCAATTAACAAGATCAGTAAGCTGTAAGTGTGTGGGATAAGTGTATATATATGCATGCATATGTGCGTATAATAATTCATATATTTATACATGTAATATGTACTTATGCATTTTTAAAAGTACAATATATTACTTATAATTTGTGTCTGTGTGTCTATGTATAAATTCTAGGTATGTATATAAAGCAGAGAAGGAAGAAAGAAGTGTGAAGAGTGGTAACGGTGGGGAGGGCAGTTGATGGGTAGGTCAGGCAATGCCTCATTGAGAGTCAAGACCTATGGAAACGAGGGAACAGGTGACTATTTGTGGGAAGAGCTTTCAAGTGAGGGGAAATACCAAGAGCAAAGTCTGAGGTAAGAAAGTGAAGCATGGATGGATGTGGAGAAAATTATGCTAAGTGAATTTAGCCAGTGAGCGAAAGAAAAATACTACATGACCTCACTTTTATGTGGAATTTAATGAATGCAACAAAACAACAAACTAAATAGTAACAGAAGCTTAGATACATAAAACAGACTGACAGCTGACAGAATGGGCGAAGGTGGGGGACAGGATGAAAGACGGTGCAGGGCTTAACCGAAGAGCAGTTGTGAACAACCACGGACAAGAAAGACAATGTGGAGATGGGCTTGGGGTGGGGAGAGGGTGGGGCTGGGTGGAGGTGGGGACAGGGAGGAAAAGTGGGAACAGAAATTGCATAAACAATAAAAATAAAACTAAACAATAAAATGAAAAATGTAAAAAGAAAAAAAAGAGTAAAAAGTATCTGAAGCACTCCAAAAACAATGAAGAAGCCAGAAAGTGTAATTAAGAATTTCATAGACTTTCATGTCTGTTGAAACAAGGCACCCAAGAAAAATAACTCTCAAACAAGGACAAAAACATTGTGAAGGTAGCGTCTTCTTAACTTCACTGAGATGAGGAACTTACTTTTTGTATTAGGCAGCTTATCCATTCTGGGAGGGCTTCTATATTCATGTGCCACACGTGACAAGTATTTTGATCATAGGCTGAACCATGTCCATCCTGTTATATCAAAATGCATGATATTAGTTTTTCCCAGTTCAGAATTTATTTCACAAATTTCATATTTGAATAAAACACAAAAATATAAATTCAATTTTAGCTAGCAAGGAAATATACACTGCCCTCCTCTCCTCACTTTCATCTCTAAAAACAAATCCAGAAAGACATGAAGAAAATCAGTTTCACAGAATAATACCTGTGAATTTTTAAAAAGCCCTCCATTTCCCTAAGTTCATCAATTAAATTTAAAGCTTAGCATTAGGTTACTTAATGAACAAATCCAGCACCCTATTCTTCTTCCTGTGTGAGAGAGAAAAATAGTGCCATTCATGACAACTTTTCCTGCCTTCAAGCTCTGATTCTATCTGGATTCTAGTAATGAAAGAATAAAGGAGTTTCTATATTCTCTGTCAAGATGCTCAGGAGAAGTGTAAGAGGATGAGGAAGAAGAATAATCGAGGAGGTGGCCAGAAAAGCCTCGACTAAACAGCAAAAATTTCAAAACAACACTTATGGCTTTCTGAGGTAGCTTTGCAAAAATAACTGTGATTATAGTTTAGACAGTATGGCTTCCCAACATGTCAGAATGATGCAGGGCAGGCCAGGGTGGAGAGATGTGCCCTTTACTACCTGTGTGACCTTAGGCCAGTTGCTTTACCTTTCTGGGTCTCAGCTTCTTCACCTGTAAATCACTGGTAGGTAATTGCTAAGGTCCTTTTTGAACCTACAAAATTTCAGTTTATGAAATGACATAAAAATGTTGATTGAGATCCTGGGAAGACAGGGAAGGGTTCTTCTTTCCCCAGGATCAGGTTTTGTAAGAAGCAGCTTCGCAAGTTGCCAAAGCACAATTCTTTGTGAGGCCTTCCAAGCAACTGCACTACTGCTAGTTACTATAATCAGGTTAGTAAAATAACAAGCAATGTGGAAATTCCTACACATACCTTATAAGCTTCTACTCACAGTGACCTGAGTGAAAGAGGACTGAATCTCTAGGAACTTTCACAAATCACCTCCTTTAGATTGTGACTTGGAGCCAGGATCACCAGAATTCCTAGGTTTAATTTTTCAAGTTGGTCCCCCTGGACCTTATGTCATTTTCCTCTCCCATTAGTAGATCTTAAAATACTTAATTGTAGCCCAGGGTAGACAAAAAGTTTCAGTATGATTTATTTACATGTTAGAAAGATCTAAAAGGGGAAAAGGACTTGAACTGTTGATATAATGTGAAATCACATTTCATTATTTTATATACTGTACATGAGTGTATTTCAGAGATTATAAACAATAATCAATGGTAAACCAAACTCAAGATTACAATGGTGAAAGAAAACTTGTTAAAAGGTTTGCAATTCTTCCAATTCTAATGTTTTTAAAATCTACAAAATAGGTTGAAAATATTTCAATGGCAAATAGAAAATCTGTTGGGAAGGGTTTACAGTTGGCCAAAAAAAAAAGATGTTACGGTTTTATTCATGATGCCTCAACTCCAATTCTGGTTAACAAAATGCAACTTTTCATGTCAACAGTGAGAGAAAGCCAGGCAATAGTGAAGAGGGTGTTACTGAATGGAAGCAAGGTAAGGAAAAGAATAAACAATGCTACGAGTAATTTCTAGATCAATCATCCTACTGCTCCCTAATACATGTCTCCTCACCACAGTGTTGGAGAAACATACAAAAGTTTATTTTATTATAGATTCTCTTAAAATGATATCGGGAAAATTCAGGCAGAGAGTGATTTAACTATTGGTTTCAAAATGGCCTAGTGAGTATATATCCCAGTCTATTCTCCCTATTAAACCACACACACCATAAAAGATATTTTTAAAAAAAGAATCAATAGTTAAACTAAAAGATACAAATGGTATAATTCCAACAAACCAGAAATTGAGATGAACTTCTGAAATATTAATGAGGGAAACAACAGCGTACTGCACCGAAGTACATAATAGATGAGAACCACACAAAGAATGGTCCATGCCAAAGTGGTGGAAACTAGAAGCAAGAAGTGCTCTGGGAAACTATTAGACGTGGAGTTGAAGTCTGTGTGTCTCTAGCCAAGAGCAGTATGCGGGGCAGAGAAAAACAGGGCAACATCCCAAGGTGGCTAGGAAGACCTGGAAAAAGTGAAAAGCATTTGCAGGAAGTTCAGAAGATGAGTTAGTGAGGACCAACTTCTATTCTCACTGAAAATAGTACCACAACATATAAAGAGTGTGACATAGATATGTAACTGTAATGGCATCCAGAACTTGGGGTGTCTGGGAATCTAGGACATCCCCCATAGACCTGACTAGAGACAGGGGCAGGGCTATTGAGAGTTATTTTGCACATCGATAACATCAGGCTAGGTTCATACCCATATGAAAAAAAAGGTTATTCTGCATATCAATAACAGCAGACCAGTCTTCCAGCCTCAGAGGAGTGAAAAAGATATACTGACTTTAACTCATGAGGTAACTGGGAGGCCACTCCCCTTCCCACTTCTGTGCAAGAGCTTGGAGATGGTTCGCTCCACACCGTGGAGCTAGCCTGCCTGGACTAACAATGGTGGTCAAGAAAGGCAGAGATTATGGGAGTGCTGGCAGGTGTAGCTGATTGTGGGAGGAGTTGGAAATGTGAAATCAGAGGAGGTTCCAGGCTGGGCTTAAACTAAAAGTGGGCCGCATGTGGGGCGAGAGACAATGGGGGACAATGCAGGGACAATACGAGACCTGTCTACTGAAAACTAAAAAACACTATGCATAGAAATGAAAGAACAGATAATTAAACCAAGAAACACACCATATTCATGGATTGGAAGGTATTATGTTCTAACAATGTTAATTCTTCCCATATTAACATATAGATTCAATACAATCCCACTCAAAATCCAAGCAGGCTTATACAGATCTCAAATTTTATGTAAAAATGCAAAAAGACCTAAAGCACCCTGAAATATTTTGCAAGAGAAGAAAGGTGGAGGGTACACACTACATCATTTCAACAGTGAAACAGAGTCCAAAAATAGACCTGTATATACGGTCAACTGATTTTTGGTAAATATGCCAAGGTAATAAGAAAAGATAAACTTTTCAATAATTGGCACTGGAACAACTGCATTATCTGTATGAGATAAAAACAAAACAACATAAAGCAAACAAACCAACAAAGAAAACCTCGATGCTTACCACACACCATGCACAACTTTAACTCAGAATGAGTCAGAATCCTAAAAGTAAAAGCTATAACTACAAAATGTCTAGAAGAAAACATAGGAGAAAACTGTTGAGACTTTTGGATGGGCAAAGTATTCTCGGGACCCAAAAACACTAACTACAAAGAAAAATGACAAACTAGGTTTCATCAAAATTAAAACCATCTACTCTTTGAAAGGCATCACTAAGAAAAAGAAATGCAAGTCAGAGACCAAAAAACTATTTTTGCAAAGCTTATATCTGACAAGAACTTTTTAGCCAGAATATAAATAATTCTTACAACAAAAAAGGAGAAAACAATTATAAAAATAAGCACAAGATTTTAACAGACACAAAAGACAATATATTTATGTCAGATAACCACATGAAAGGAGGCATAATGTCATTAATCGTCAGAGAAACACAAATTCAAACTACAGTGGGATGCCTCTGTACACTTATTACAATAGCAGGAGGAGGAGGAGGTGGAGCAGGAAAGAAGAAGGGAGGGAAGGAAGGGAGGGAGGGAAGGAAGGGAGGGAGAGGGGGAGGAAGGAAGGAAGCAAGGAAGGAACTGGAGATATCAGTACTTATGAAAATAAAGAACTGAAATTCTTGCACATTGATGGTAGGATTAAAAAATGGTATAATCATTTTAGAGAACAACTTGTCAGTTTCTTAAAAACCTATGCCTACATTTACTATAAAACCTAGCAGTTCTTAGTAAGAACAAAGAGAAATGAAAATATATGTCTAAATAGAGCTTTGTAAACAAACGTTCATAGCAACTTCATTATGGCTTAAAACTGCAAACACCCTAATGTCCATCAACAACTATGGCAGCCATTCAATGGAAGGACTATGCGATGGATCCATACAATAGAGTAATACTCAGTAGTAAAAAGGAATAAACAACAACGTGAATCATCTCAAAAATGTTATGCTATGCATAAAAAGCGAGACATAAAAAAATAAATAGTATATGCCTATATTTATAAGAAACTCTAGAAAAGACTGAATGTTGTGCATTTGAAATAGTGGCAGGTACATGAGCACAGACACATATGTCAGAACTCACTGAAATGTGCATTTTATTATGTGTACAATATATAATAAGATAGATTTAAAAAATAATATCTTTAAAGAAAAGTGATCAAGAAACCCTTGCAAATGGTAACATTTTTACCTGATAAGCCCCATGGGGCATGCTCTGTCTTAGTTCTCTGTACCCTCCGACCACAGGACAGTGCCAAAATATAATAGGTACTTAATAAATGCCTGGTGAATAAAAATGACTCTTCTCTATGAAACTTTATAGATTTTTCATTGAAATCATTACCCTTTACCTTCCCTAAGCCCTGTAGTTTTTATTTTGTTCAAAGTACTGAAGACTGCCCAAAATGTACACATTTTTACTTTCCATATTCTTAGAAAAAATCCATTTAAAATATGAATTCTCAACAATTTGGTCATATATGAGCCAAGGTCCAGTATGCATTTAAATGGACTATGTACATCTATTTTTAAAAAGCCTTGGGAAACTGATTAGCAGTGACTCAATAAAAATAAGCTGTGTAGTTTCACCTAAATACTTTGCCTCAGGAACAAAATGAAGTATGTATAAAATTTTTGAAAATGAGAATAGAATATAATACTCAACACAGTCATTAACACATCAGCCCTTTCCATTAGGAGCTGACGGCTGTGCAGACTAGTATAACTCTATGATTAAATTGTAAAAAGGTTCTCAAAGAGAATACAAAGTGAAATTGACAGATACAATCACCTTTACTTCCTTATTAAATTCAAAATTTTTCTGACTTCTCAGGGTTCTGACTATATATGAGATAAATAAGTAAATATTTCTACACTGGTTAAAAGAATAATAGAATATTAATGGCAACCTACCTATCAGTTTTGAGTGGTTACTAGGTACAGTGTTGTCCATATGAAGAGATTTATTTATATGCCAGGGATTCTGATGGGTAATTTACATATATGATCTCATTTTATCACTTTATTGTGCACATTTCACCATTTAATCTAATCATAGAAAATGATTATGGTATTTAATCACAGAAGATTGACCATAATACTAAGAAATCACTATCTACTAGAAACTCAAGAGATGCTTTATAAACATTGCAAAGAAAATAAACGTTGGAGTCATAGTTCTAGGCAGATGAAAGAAGTTTTATCATGTAATTATTCCTATTTTAGTAGGTAACAAACACTTGTACTGTACCATTGTTACTATGACCAGGCCCTGTTTAAGGATTTTACTATTTTACATGTAAGAAAAAAACAAGGAAAATTAAGTAACTTTTATGTAACTTGTCCAAGGTCACATAGTAAGCAGCAAAACAAGGATTTCCACCCAGGTCACCTGGCTTCGGAGCTATGTCCTCAGTCACTAACTTTCCTATTCCAAATAAATCATAAAATTTATCATATTTAGGGCAATCCACTGTCTTACATTGTTAGTCCAAGTAGGTTTTAAGGGATAATGCTACTATTCTTCCCTAAGCTTACAAAACAAAACGAACAAGCAAAACACTGGGGCATAATTTATACTTAAATTAACCAAGAATGACATACAAGGTCTGTCTGGAAAAAGTCCAGCCGTTGTTAATATAACAAGAACAGTTTGTGCGACGTCGATGTAACATGGTTGCCAAGGGCAGTGGACTGGAATGTGCATGTGTGAAAAATGATGACTTCACTGTACTAGTCAGTGGGGGCAGCAGACACTGTCGAGTGAGCACGTGTGCTGTGAGACCACTGCATTCAAAATGAGCGAGTAGAGCAACAAATCTGTATTGAATTTTGCATTAAGCTTGAACATTCCTCTGAAGAAACTATTTCAAAGATTCAGAAGGCCGTAGCTATGGGCAACTGGTGATTGGCAGCTTCATCACAACAACACATCTGCTCATGAATCACATCACATGCAAAGTTTTTTTTGCAAAACATTAAATCACCCAGGTGACTCAGTCCCCGTACAGCTGAGATTTGGTGCCCTGTGACTTCTGGCTTTTCCCTCAAACTAATATCACCTTTGAAAGAGAAGAGATTTCAGACTGTCAATAAGATTCAGGAAAATATTATGAGGCAGCTGATGGTGATTGGGAGAACTGTGTGAGGTCCCAAGGTGCCTAATTTGAAGGGGACTGAGGCATCGTTGTCCTATGTACAATGTTTCTTGTATCTTGTATCTTCTTCAGTAAATGTTTTTATTTTTCATATTATATAGTTGGATACTTTCTGGGCAGACCTCGTGCTAACTTATACAGAAAAATGTTGGTTTAGAAAACATTTCACAGTTGATTCTAATATGTGACTCCCAGCCTGAGCTCCTTCATTTGAGAACTATTAATATAAAGCAAGCATACACTTTCCTCTAAATAGTTAAAAGTCAAAGCATCTTTACATGCCAACAAAAAAGTCAAGTTACAGCAATTAGTACAGGTGAGCGCAGCACAAAAGGCCAGGTGAAGAGTGTATAGCATTTTGTTTCCTTTTTTGAAGACAGACAGGGCAAGCAAAGACACCAGGGTAAACACAGAAGCTTCAAGTATGTGATAAATGAGACTGCCAACTGCTTCACCTGCATTTACCAACACAAAGCTCTAGAAAAAACATATGTGATATTCATGTTATTTATTTCCAGTATAATTTTATAGGTAAAATGAAGCACATAAACTATTAAGTTTTTAAGTCTACAGTCACTTAATTTAAAAAATCATACAAACATGTGATAAAGCAAGTTCTGAGTGTATTTTAAGACAAATGATTAAACTGAAAGCAACCTAATTTGAAGAATTTAAAGCTTTTACAGTAGAGGCACAATAGGTTTTCCCAAGGCGGTATCCTTGGGAAAAACTAAACAGAAATAAAAACTGTATTATTAGGATTTTTAAAATACCACTAGACAGATTTTTATATCTCAAATTCATCACATCAGGTGAGGAGGAAAGAAAGAGAAAGTAACTAACAATTTCACTTAATGTCAGAAGAACGTTGACAAAATATTTTGTAAATGAAATAATTTGTTCAAACAGCAGGTGGAGCTAATGCATTGTTATTTTGTATTTTTTCTTGAAGGGTGGAGAATGTTTTCAGTTGCTCTGTACCAGAACTTCATTTAATTTTAAAATTACAAATCTTGTATATTATATTTTCATCAGTTAATGATATTATAATACAATGTTCTTTTTAATCCTCACCCAAGGATATGCTCATTGATTTTATTTTTTAACCATTTGAACTTTTATTTATTTTTTTTTAATTTCATATTTTAAAAATTTTTATTTATGTTTTTAGGGAGAGGGGCAGGGATGAAGAAGAGAAAGAGTGAAACACTGGTTGCCTCCCATACACACCCTGACTGCAAATCCAACCTGCAACCCAGGCACGTGCCCTGGCTGGGAACTGAACCAGTGACCTTTCCCTTTGAGAGATGATGTCCAACCAACTGAGCCACATCAGTCAGGGCAGTATTTCATTTTTTATTGTATTTTTTCCCATTACCATTTATCCCCCTTATATCTTCTCCCACCTCCACCCACCTCCTGCCCCTCAATCACCACACTGTTATCCAGGTCCATGAGTCCCTTTTCTTTCTTTTTAAGATTTTATTTTTAGACAGAGGAGAAGGGAAGAAGAAAGAAAGGGAGATAAATATCAATGTGTGGTTGCCTCTCATGCACCCCCAACTGGGGACCTGGCCTGCAACCCAGGTATGTGCCCTGGCTGGGAATTGAACCAGCAACCCTTTGGTTCACAGACTGGTGCTCAATCCACTGAGCCACACTAGCCAGGGCTTATGAGTCCCTTTTCTTTTTGTTCCATCCCTCCACCCCCCAACAACTTCCCCAATCCTGCAGAGCTGTCAGCCTGCTATCTATGTATCTGTCTCCATTTTTCTTGTTAGTTCAGTTTGTTTTAGATCCACATATGAAAGAAATCATATGGTACTTGTTTTTTTCTGACTGGTTTCTTTTACCCTTCGCAACAGTGTAGATGGATGGACTTGGAAAACAGTATGCTAAGTGAAATGCTTACTGATTTTAGAGAGAGGGGAAGGAAGAAGGAGGAGAGGGAGAGAGAGAAACTGATAAGAGAGAAACATTGATGGGTTGCCTCCTGTAGTATCCCAGTCAGGGATCAAACTGGCTACCTAGGTATGCACCCTGACTGGGAATTGAGCCCACAACCTTTTGGTGTACTGGATGATGCTCCAACCAACTGAGCAACCTGGCCAGTGCTATTATATAATGTTTTGAAAGATGTTTAACACAGTATTTCCACGAAGTCACACCAGCCAGGGCCTATTGAACACAGTATTTCCAATGTTAGCAATAACATCCTCTTTTTCATTAAAAGTGAGCCAAGTATATTATTTAACTATTGTAGTTATAAATACTATAGAAAAAGATTAGGTAACAAAAATTAATATTTAGAATAACATTACTAATTAAATGTTTAAAGTATTATAAATGTGAAGGAACCAAATTCTGTTAGACTGCCTGATTTTTCCATTTGTACTTTCAGAAGGTACTTCAAAGGTGAAAACTTTTTACTTAAAATGGAATGAATGAAAAAAACTGAAAGCCTCACTTAAGGCCAGTCTCCCTGCATCCACTCTTGCTACCTTTCTAATTCACTCTTCACACAATAGCCAAAATGATATTTTGAGAATTCAATGGTCATGTCACTCCTTTTCAATAACTTCCCAGCTCTTAGGATAAAGATCAAAGTTCTTAATTTGGTTTATAAGACAACAAACGATCTAACCAATACTCAACTTTCTAGCCTTAAATCTTGCCAAACTCCCTCTTAATCGCTCAACTCCAGTCATGGAACTCTTCTGGTCCCGTGGAAACACCACGTTCTCTCCACCACAGGGCCTGTGAACATGCTGATCCCTGAGTCCAGAACATTCTCCGCCTCTGCCACCCTCGCCATTCATCCCCCTTATCTCCACACAAGTCACATCCTCAGAAGAGCCTCTCACTCACAACTAGGTCCAATCCTCTGCCTATATCTTATTCTTATGGCTCCCTATACATTTCACATGTGCCACCTAAACAGTTAAAATTTAATGTTTATGATTGGTCACTCTCCTGCAAGCTTCACGAGGACAGAATATCTCTCTTCTGTTCTTCGAATTTCCAGCGCCTGTTGGAGGACCGGAGTCTGCTTGGTCTGCCATAACAAAATACCGTGGACTGGGTGGCTTAAGCAATAGACAAACATTCCTCACAATTCTGAAGGCACGAAATCTGAGATCAAAGTGCCAGCAGGTTCCAGTTCTGGTGAGAGCCTTCTTAGACTGCAGACTGCTATGTCCTCGCTTGGGAGGGAGGGAGGGTGGGAGAGAGAGGGAGTGGGGAGAGATACAGACAGATGGAGCCAGAGACAGAGACATGTGATAAGGGGGCACAGCCTCTTACAAAATGGGGTTCCACTCTTATGACTTGATTTAACCTTAACTACCCTCTAGAGACCCATCTCCACACATAGTCACATTGGCGGGAGGGTTAAGACTTCAACATATGCATTCAAAAGGAGGACACAATTTAGGCTTCAGAAGGGGTAAGACTAAGTATGGAATAAATATATGTTGACACTCAGAAAAGGATATATTAAGTATTTAAAATGTAATAAGCAATAAAAGTATAAGTTATTTCAATATTATAGCTATTGAAGAAAAGGTACCACCAGGATAATAAAGCTAAAGAGAAAATGAATAAAATATTCACTCAAAAAGGTGAAGGAGGAAATGTATAATCCATAAAAGTTCAACATTCCTCGATCATATTTACGGCCATCACTGTATTTGTAATGGTGTTATAAAAATGAAACACTTCATAGCCTCATTATGGAAAGACTCATAACCCAAATAATTATAATGCTTTATAGTAGGTGTTGGACAATTCCCCAGTTTCCATTTTCCTCATCTCACTGGAATCTGGTACCTGCTCCTACAGCTCTGACACTACAATCAATAAACATCAAGCAATGATCTATCTCTTTGCTAAAACCCTGGCACACTTTTGGTTCTCACGCAGGGTGCCACATATGGCCAGTTAGTATGCCAGCTCTGTACAAATCTGGGGCACCTCTCACAGACTGGAACCCTCTAGAACTGCGCAGTGTGTAACATGCAACTGAAGACAGTGTCTGGTCTTCTACTTCTCTCCAACAACGATGAATACCACTAACCAACACCTCTTTCTGGAAGTCATTTGTCCCTTGACTTTCATAATGCTGTATCCTACTACTTGGACTTATCTTCCCCCCACATCTAGTGGGCCTCTTTTTCCCTTGAAATGTTCCTCAGCCCTCTTCTCTCCCCCGTCATTCACATGATGTCTGCTGATCTCATCTATGCCCACAGCTCACTCACCACTTCTGTGCGGTGACTCCCATGAAGGTCTCTAAGTTGAATTCTATGCCCAAAGAATCAGCACCCTCCCAAAAATCTCTAGTTGAATGTTTTGTAAGCCACATAAACTTGATACGCCCCCAAATATATCAAAACTGACTAAAAAACTAAAATCCAGGACAGCATTCTCCTCATGACCCTAGACAAATGGAGATCATTTCTGTTATTTTATGTTTAAGTCTTTAGGGCTTTTGTTGTTATTTGCTTTTGCTTTTGGGTCTTGCCTACATTTCACGTATCTCAGACTTGAAGGTGTTGTAGGAATCCCCCTTTTTCCCTGTAGACGTACATAGTAGATTGTTTCAAAATTCCATTCCAAATTTGCTGTCACATGCCTCACTATATGCCAGTGGCTGGAAAACTGAAGCTCAAATGTCCCAGATTTTCTTACAGCTCAAGTTCCACACATGACCTAGCTTTCACCAAGCTGATATACCTGCTCAATATTATACAAGCAGAAGTGGTGACTGTATTTGTTCTCTTTCTTTTGGCAAACTTGGTTTTGGAGGAACCTGGTTATGCTACAGCAAAAGTTACAGTAATTCAGTGTCCAGTTCCTAGTTTTGTGGGGGTTGAGAGGCGGAGTTTGCAACTCCCATTCTCCAGCTTTAGACAGGGATGAAGGAGGGTGGTCCTCGAGCCAACAGCTATGAATGCTCTTCCCCAGCTTCCTGGTCGTCAGTGCTGCCCTGAGAACCATTTCATGTGTACACGGGGAGTGGAGTGCAAGAGAAAAAAGTCCAAGGTTTGCTCAGGGTAGGGAGACACTGGGGGGACCCTACATAGAACTGGGTTGTGATCTCAGTGTGAGGGTAAGGGAGAAATGAACCTGCTGCTCAGGGCAGGCCAGCAAGAACCATGCTGTACCCACTTTGGTATTCCGCCACAGGAAAGGGAAATACCTTCCCTCAGGGTACAGAAGACTTCCTCACACAAATAAGTACAAAACATAAAGGACATGCTTGATAAATTCTTCTATATTATATTATGAACTTCTGTTCATCAAAAAAGACCACAAAGAGTGAAATACAAGTTATATAAACCGGTAAAAGCTCTTTTCAGTACAAAAACTAACAAGGGATTAGTATTTAGAATACATAAAGAACTTCTAAATGTAAAAACCAAACTACCTCATAGAAAAACAGGCAAGAAAAAAATACATTCTACAGAAGACACAAATGGTCTCAGAAAATGAGAAGACAGAATGGAGTGGAAGTGACCACGATCAAACATGGCTGAGACAAAACAAAACAAAACAAAACAAAACAAACAAAAATTGAGTGTCTTTCAAAGAAGGGGAGTACATCATGAGAGATGCTCAGATGACTTGAGAACTCCCTGTAAACTCACCCACAGACACTGTGTAGCTCGCACCTCTCTGACACTGCCTCTCTCACACTGCTCTTAGGGAAGTTCAGGGATTTTATTTTTGTTGTTTAAAACATTTATTTTTACCAGGACAACCAGTTAAAAACTTTTGAATATTATTCAGATGCCCCTATCGACCTTTTTTTTTTAGATTTTATTTATTTATTTTTAGAGAGAAAAGGGAGGGGAAAAGAGAGAGAGAGAGAAACATCAATGTGCAGTTGCTGGGGGCTGTGGCCTGCAACCCAAGCATGTGCCCTGACTGGGAATCGAACCTGCGATGCTTTGGTTCGCAGCTCACGCTCAATCCACTGAGCTACGCCAGCCAGGCCTATTGACTTTTCAATTATATTTGAGCTTTCTCTTTTAGGCCCATATTGAATACTAAAAAATACAATATAATAGGTTTTCCATTTCTTTTTTAAATTGTATTTTAATCATTGTTCAAGCACAGTTTTCTCCCTTTTACTCCCATTCTAGCCCACACACCCATTTTCCATTTCTTAATAGAATATTTAATTTAATTGTGTGGTGATGACTAAGGTTCACTCATGGTAGGGATAAAAATATGAACTATTATTACCTTGAACTTTTATCTATGATATTACACCTAAAACTTTAAGGTCGTATTAATGGCAGCAGCTGAAAGTAAAATTAATTGTAAGTGTGGAAGGCGGGATGCCTTCTGAATAGCACTTTGAAATGTTTCCAGCGAGTCAAGTAAAATGAGGTAAAAGCTGTGTCCAGTGTGGAGGGAAAGGTGTGCGTGCGTGGGTGGGTACTGGCATTCCTGTACTAGGAATCCAAAGATTCGAGTTAGCAGTGCTTACCTTAATCACTTGGTTCTCAAGATATTTCATGAAACAACCAGAAGTTGCTATGCATTTTCTACATTTCCAACACTGAAGAATATTTATTTCTTCCTGATTACAATTTTTAGTTATCACTTCTTTACTTCTTTTCATCTGTGGGAAAATAAAGTTAGTGTTAGAATGTTAAATGGTGTCACATTAAACCTGATTTTGTAAACCTTTTGTACAGCATTAGCTACATGTGGAGAAGGAAGAGAATTATTTACTATTTGTTGAGGTACCTACTGGTTACCAGGTCTTAGGTTAGGAGAACTCTATAAACAATGTCTGGGCTGAAAATTCCATTTAATTATTATGATGATGCATTATGTTAGTAACTACCAGCTTATTTTATTTTTGCAGGATATTTTATGTCTGTTTCCATCTGCTACTGAAAGAGGGAGAAGGCCACTGCTGAAGAGTCAAGTAAGTTATCACATTGGCTTTAAAAGAATCATAATAAAGAAGTATAAATATTCTTATAAGTAGGATGTTTTAAATAGCCACAGCATTAACTTTTAAATACAACAGGATTTATTGAGTTGTGGTTTATGTTCTGAAAATTGAAACTTACTTTAAATTGATGGCAAAAATTCCTTACACTGAATGCAATCATTTCTCTTGCATATGTTGGTCAGAGGGACAGTTAACAGTGCTGCATCTGGCAGTATGTGTACTCAAACAAATAAACTTAGAGAACAGCCCTCCCAATTTTATAGTCTGATACTTTATATCAAAAATGTAATTTAGACCAATTTATGAAAACAGTTTCACACTAGTAAGAATTATAAAATAGATGCAGTGTATTTAATAACTGGCCTGGTAACCGCTCATTATAAAGAAAGGAAATGTTCATTTATTTAGCTACCCATGAGTCTACTGCCTTGTTCCGGAGCCACATTTCCTCATTTGTTAGCTCCTTCATTTTTCACTCATTCAACAAACATGTACTGAGAGCTAACCGTGAACTACACCATGAGTCAAACTCTGGGGGCGCAAAGATGAATAAACCTTATTTTCTGCCACAAAAGTGCTTACTCTACTATGGGATCAACAGTTTTCTGCCCCAGCTCATTAGAATCACTTAGGAAACTTTAAAAAACAGTGACTCCTAGAAAATTTGACTTATTCTGAGGAAGAGGAAGGTAGAAATGGGTACTTTAAGAAAGTTCCCCAGGTAATTCTTAAAGCAACAGCTCTAAGGACCAGAAGAGAGAGAGGGAACATCAATGGACCTTAACCACATATAAAGGAAGGTTTTAAGGAACTCTGCCAGAGAGAGCACAGCATGCCCGTGTTGCAGCTGATCGAACTCTGGCATTCAGGTACCTAGGCAGCAGTTGTCTCCACCAGCATCTTCTGAACCCACCGTAGCCCAGCTGTCCAACTATTGAAAGTTTGTTCTCAATGCTTATCAATAATACCTTAATTTGCAAAATGTCCTGACCTCCTCTGGATCAGTATTGAAGCTGCCTCCTTTACTTAACTTTGTTGACACTCCTTTCACCTCTGTATTTCCTTAGCATCTTCTATCCTTACGTCCCTTTTATCCACCAGTGGTTCTTTGCCAGGAGTAGGTACTGCAGGGAGGGGTCTATCAGAACCAATGATGGGGAGACTCCATTATCTGCCTAGGATCTCCCCTTCCCTGATATCCACACACATCCCTGCATTTCTACCCACCACAAGACTTTTCCAGGCCCCCTTGCAGTGCAAGCATGTAATTAGAAAAGGACGTGTAGGTGATTCTAATAGGTCTTCACTACAAATCATTGAAAATTATACTTGGTGTGACAACTATTTTATTTTATTAAAAAATTTGAAGTATATATTAAGTAATGTCCCCCTCCCACCTTACCCCCCCATAACTGTCAGTCAGCTGAGTCTGTCTCTATTTTGCTTGTTAGTTCAGTTTGTTCATTAGATCCTGTATATGAGTGAAATGATATAATTGTCTTCCTCTGACCAAATTATTTCACTTAGCATAATCTTCTCCAGGTCTGTCTAATGCAAAGGGTAAAATTTTTCTTCTTTTTTATGGCAAAGTACTATTTTACTGTGTAAATGTCCCATAGTTGTTTTATCCACTCACCTACTAATGGATACTTGGGCTGCTTCCTTATCTTGGAAGTTGTAAATAATATTGCAATGAAAATATGGAAGTTTACGTTCTTTCAAATTAGTGTTTTGGGATTCTTCAGATACACAGGAGATCCAAGATGGTGGAGGAGTAAGTGGGAGTTACACTAATGTCCTCCCAGGACCAAACTGGAATTATAACTGAATTAAAGAAATATCATCCTGAAGAACCAACTGAACACTAGCTGGAGAGAAGCCTTACAATAGAGAACACACAGAAGAGACCACTTCACTGCAATGAGACTGGTACGGAGTGCAGAGGAGGCACGAGAGGGCTGGCCAGGCCCCCACAGGCAGCTGCTGTTGCTGATGTCCGGAGGGATATTTCAGTGGCCTGGGGGATCTGCCCTAAAAAGTGTATGGTCTAAAACCCAAGCTGGGCTCTCCAGCATAGAGCATAAGAAAGGAAACCCAATAACATTTGGCTTTGAAAACAACAGGGTTTGTACCAGGGAGAGATGCTGGAGAGGCAGAGAGCCTCTTACAGGGCTGATACACAAACTTTCATTTGTAGCCACTTGGGCTCTGACAGGAAGGGGCGGAGTGGACTAGAGATTCAGGAGGAGTCTGGTGCTGGCGGCTCTGGGGAGAGAGCTGAAGGAACAGCTGCCAGGATCCCTGTGCTCAGTCATTCCCCACACTGTAGAAGCTGTCTTTCTTGTGCAGAGCACTCCCCTCCAAGTGCCATCACCCTGAGGAAAAGCAATAGTCCCACCCACAGGAATCCTTCTTGCCCTACCCTGTGGAGCTTAAGCCATATTGCTGAATACAGCTGGAGGCTATACCAGTGATTAAGCCTAATAGCAAATTTGAATCTCTGGGAGCTCTGAGACTTTAGCTGACCCTCAAGTGGGCCCAGTGCTGGTAAAAGCTGGCTTTTCTGAACCTGGTCCTTTCTGGTCCTTTCTGCACCGACCCAAGCCAAGAAGAGGAAGCCTCAAGCTGTGGATTGCTGATAGCTCCAAAAAGATTACCCAGGGCCAGTCATAGGCAGCATCTGACAAATGTCTGCACCAGAGTCTTTGTTGATCTATCTAATACATAGAAGCAAATACAAAGACACAGCCAAAATGGGAAGATAAAGAAAAAGGACCCAAGTGAAAGAATAAGGGAATCCTCTAGAAGAAGAACTAAATGAAAGCAATTTATCAGATATAGAGTTTAGAATAATGATTATAAAGATACTCAACAGCATGAAAAAAGACATAGAAACCATAAAAATGGGCCAGTCAGTAGTAAAGTATGAAATATCTGAAATAAATAATACACTGGAAGGAATAAACAGTAGGTTAGATGAAGCAGAGGACCGAATCAGTGATTTAGAAGACAAGGTAAAAAAAAATACCCAGTAGAGCAGCAAAAAGGAAAAAAAGAATTTTAAAAAATGAGGAGCGCTTAAGAAAACTTTGGAACAACACGAAGCATAATGACATCCACATCATGTAAATACCAGGAGAAGAGAGTGAGCAAGGGATCAAGAACCTATTTGAAGAAATAATGACTGAAAACTTCCCTGATCTGGTGAAGGAAAAACACACACAAGTCCAGAAACCACAGAGTTCCAAACAATCTGGACCCAAAGAGGCCTACATTGAGACACATCATAATCAAAATGGCAAAACTTAAAGACAAGAAGAGAATTGGAAAAGCTGCAAAAGAAAAGCAGTTAGTTAACTACAAGGGAGCTCCAATTAATGTCATCTGATTTCTCAACAGAAACATTTTAAGCCAGAATGGACTGGCATGAAATATTCAAGGTGATGAAAAGCAAGGACCTACAACCAAGGTTATTTTACCCAGCAAGACTATCATTTAGAATTGAAGGAGAAATAAGGAGCTTCCCAGACATGAAAAAGCTATAGGAGTTTGTTAACACCAAACCAGTACTGCAACAAATGTTAAAGGGCTTGCTATAAGAAGAAGAAAAGGGGGAAAAAAGAGGACGTAGTTAAAAATAAAATGACAATAAATATGTACCTATCAATAATCACCTTAAATGTAAGTGGTTTAATGTTCTAACTGAAAGATGTAGGCTAGCTAACTGGACAAGAAAACCAGACCCATCTTAGATCAAAATATACACAAGACTAAAAGTAAAGGGATGGAAAAAGATACTTCATGGAAATGGAAAGGAAAAAAAACTGGGGTAGCAATACTTATATCCAACAAAATAGACTTTAAAACCAAGGCTATAGTAAGAAACAAAGTAGGACACTACATAATGGTAAAGGGAACAATCCAGAAAGAGGACATAACATTGTAAACATTTATGTACCCAACACAGGAGCACCTAAATATGTAAAACAAATCTTGATGGACATAAAGGGAGAGATCAACAGAAATAGAGTCATAAGTTGGTGATGTTAACACCCCATTGAATTGAACAGATATATCTTCCAGACAGAAAATCAACAAGGAGACAGTGGTCTTAAATGACATACTAGATCAAATAGATTTAATTGATATCTTCAGAGCATTTCACCCCATAACATCAGAATATACATACTTTTCAAGTGCATATAGAATGTTTTCTAGGATAGACCACAAGTTAGGACACAAAACAAGTCTCAATAAATTTAAGGAGAATGAAATGATATCAAGGATCTTCTCTGACCACAATGTTATGAAACTACAAATCAACTGATGTGACAACTATTTTATATAAAGGATTTTTTAAATCTATAAATCTAGTTTTGATCTTGTTCCAAAGCTCTAGACCAGTATTTTCACTTCCAGATGTTAAATGTGCATCTCTAAATGAATCTCCTTTTCATGGCCTTTGTACTGCCTCTTCACTTTCTCTAGATTTGTGATACCCTACAGGACAGCCACTTGTCAGATATGTTATTGAACACATATTAATTTCACATTGAAATATTTCTAATAAACGGAAATAAGTAAAATATGTTGTAAAAATGAATTTCACATTCATTTTACTTTTTTAATGTGGCTACTACAATTTCTAAAATTACATGTATGACTTCTATTATACTCCTTCGGACAGCACCTATCTAGGCTTCCTGGCCCCAGGTCTTTGTGTGGTTGGTTTCCTTCTCATTATTCAGATGTCAGCTCAAATTCATCTCCTGCTAGTATGGTGTAAGGAGCACCTCAGAGTTTATTGAAATGTAGGTCACAGGGCCACATTCACAGCGATTCTAATTCAAAGTTTCTAGGGTAGGAATTTGCATATTAACAAGCACATTAGGTGATTCTGTTACAGGTGATCTGAAGACTATACTTTGAGAGACACCAATCTACCAAATCTAGTCTTAGCTCCTTACTATGTCAAAAAAATGTCCTTTAGGTAGCACAAGGGACTCTTGTGATGGAACAGTTCTCTCTCTGTGGTGATGCTCGTGTGGAACTATAGATGAGATAAAATTACACAGAACTAAATACACACACAAATTAATGCATTAACTGGTGAAATCTGAATAAAGTTGATGGTATAAAGGGTATACAGTGTGTTTCTGAGAATCCATAATTCACAATAGAATCTACAGCCATCTCAAAGTAAAAGTTAAAGAAGAACTTTAATCACACACACTAAAAACTCAAAACCTTAGAATCATATTATTTTTACCAAATAACTGCCCTGACCATTTGTATAATCCTCTATACCCTTTTCCTATATTTCTGGCTGAATAATTTTGTTTACCTCTTGCTATGACAATTTTGCAAAATTTTCTATAAAAAGAATAAAAAGATCAGTTATTCCTCTTATCAAAATAATTGCCCTTTAAAACCTGACTCCAAACTGGTGCAACTCTCGGTGTCCACTCCAAAAACATACCACCCCAGCCCTATGCAGATCCATGCCTGGTTCCCTAAAGATACCTTTTTCTGCTTTTCCTTTTTCAAATTTGCTGCTCTTTTTTTCCTGTATTATCATTTTTCCTTTCTCTGACTTTATGTTAAGAAATTTTTTCCCTCCTCTGCGGATGAGCTCAAGTTTCTCTTCTATAGATGCTTCCCAGGAAGAACAATTATTCCCCATTCTGTGATCCATAGTACTTTGAACACACCTGTGCAGTAGTGCTGGTCATGTTGCTGTATTATACTTATCTGCGTGTATTTATGTCCTATTGATTTAATTGTGAGCTCCTAAAGCACCATATTCTATTCAAATCTGCATTCTTACACTCTTGCACCAAAAAAAGATGCTCAACAAATGTTTGTTGTAATCAAATGAACAAGATCTGGCAGAGAGCTCAGCTTACAGTCTTTTTCCAATACCGAGTGTTAACTAAGTCTGCTCAACTAGTGGGACAAACGAAATAGAAGTCCTCTTGCAAAGGACCTGAGGCATTCAAGTGAAGAAATAAGCTATGCTTTTACATAACTGAGCTTGAAAGGAGAACTAGAGGTTACCCAATAGTGATATATTTATAGGAGAGCTGAGGTGGCTTCTGTTCAGGAACTTAACAAAAGAAGGCATCAAATGTGGTGAGGAACCCTACTACAAAATGGTAGCCTTTGAGTGGAACACAGCATAGCTGTTGGATGGTAACTCAAGTCCATCCCCTCAGCACCCAAAACACAGGCATGGATCTTAGGAAGAGAGAGAATGGTATAAGCAAATAACTGGACACTCTGTTTTCTGATGTTTTTTAAATTGTTTTGTAAACAATTTTGGGTGGTATATACCACACGACCCTAACACTCTGAGGACTTGGGGGCAGCAACTGCAGAACTGATATTACAATTCACATGACTGAAGTGGAACTTAAAGACTAAAAAAGTCTATGAAATTCAGGTATAATAGTTCTTTGCTTTTCTCCCAAATCCTATTCCTCATCTCTTACTCCCATCCTAACCAGACCAGATACTTGCATTTTTCTAAGATGGAGTGCTCCCCTTGGACCCCAGTTCCTCCAACTTAAGTCACAGTCTTTGTTATGCTAACCTCGCCTCCTGTCCCATGCATGGTCTCTTGGACCCCACTAGCTGCGAATATCTGCATGCTGTACTCCGTATCACCTGCTCATAGATTCCCTTTTGCTAATCTCACTACCTATCCTAATGTTCCTGTCATTTTCTGATATTTCCTCAATGCACTGGCCTTTCAGAAAGTAATGCTTTGCTGAGTTACGTGTATCTCCCAAGTATTGATATATTCCATATTTCATTACAGATTATCAAAAAATGTGGCACATTTGTTAATATCATCCCCAACCTCAGTAAAACTTTTCTCTAATTATTGGGCAATAATCAAGTTTATAGTAGTAGATACACATTTTCCGAAGTGCTCATTTTTGTTTAAAACTCAGATTTTATCACTTATAACAAATACTGATAAAAAGCCACATCTGAAGAACCATAGTTTGTCAATGACTCCTGTAAAAATGCTGTGCTACGGAAGGCAGACAGTTCAGCCCTCAACTGAAACAACTGAACAAGGGCTCTGCCTCAAGGCTACCATATGTCCTGAGTGCACTGCAGAAAATGCTTTATGCCTCCTCCCACTTTTTTCACACAGAATGTTAAAAAGGTATTTATCTAAGAGTGAGGATGTAATAAAATCTGTAATAGTGCTTCAATAAACAGTTTTGTTTTTTTTTTAACTGCATGTGTACGGCAGTGAAGACTCAAATGGCTACTAGTACACTTTGTCACTGCTGCCTTGATCCTGCTCGGGGACCAGCAGTTCTACTCACTGTTGCTTTTGCATTATTAATGAAAATGTTAACACAGTAAAAAGAAAAAAGGCAAATAACATTTTAGTATCACCAATAAAAAAGTCTGAGCTGATTCTCTGGAGGTCCTAGAGATATCTGGGGCCATGGCCCACATGCTGAGAACTGCCTTTTATGCAGAGCAGCTGTCCCAAAAGTACTGACTACGAAAAATCTTATTTTCTAACAAATATTCTTTAAAATATTTGAGTAGATGAGTCCATATGCAGAAATATATTTATAAAAAATTTGGTTGAATTATAACCTCCATAAAGAAGTTTCATTTAGTCATCTACTTTTTGCTATTTACCACATTTTCTGGTAAAACACCAGCATGTGTCAGAGATCTAAGTCTACATTTCTCAGTCTCCAAATCTGTTCACCTCCTTCTTTGTTATTCATGGATATACATGAGATTCAGTGAAGAAAATGATAGGTTATTAAAATTAACCTAAAATTAGAGAATAAGAATAAGCCAAAACAAGTTGAAAATTGAAAAGAACTGAAATATTTTCTCCAATACCCATAAGAAATAGGGAGAGGCTCAGGGAAAAATTATATAGTTGGCAAATTTTACCAATCCTTTAAAAAATGAATGGTCTTTGTAACTTATATAACTGTCATTCAGAAAATAGAGCAGAAAGACTAGCTATACAAATATAACCTTGATTTATTGATTAGACAAGGAGATATAAAACTAGGTAAGGAGAGTACAGAAATTATATACCAGTATATTCATAAACATAGGTACTAAAATTCTAAATGAAATATTAGCCAACAGAACCCATCAGTGAACTAAAATGATAGTATATTCTGACCAAATAAAATCATTTCCAGGAATTCAAGGGTGGTTCAAAATGGGGAAAATAACCCAAAACTACTCAACATATTCAGCAAACTAAAAGATTAAAAGAAAAAACACATGACCATCTTAAAAGATACAAAACAAAATTTCTGACAAACTTCAACACTTACTCACGAATTTAAAATGAAAATACATCGCATCCTAGAAGGAAATTTCCTTAACCTGATAAAGAGGGAGCTACTAAAAACTTTAGCAATTGTAATACTTGATGGGGAAATGTTAAAAGCATGTTTAACCATGGAAATCAGGAAGAAGAAAAAGAGGACAGCGACACTCACTACTTTCTGTGTTATTCAACTGTGTGCCAGAACTACTATCTAACACAGTGGAAGTAAATAAATAACAGGTATAAGGACTGGAAAGAGTTAATAAGTGAAAAAGAAATCAAGTGCCTGTTACAAGACATGACACCAATTTTCTTTTTTGGGCTGCAGATGTTTCTGTCTTCTTAGAGTTATATAAATCACAATGTTAGCAAATCTGTTTCCTGATACTCGGAGAAAACATATATGAATAAACAATACTCACATCACATTACACACACAGACACAGATAAACACACACACCTCTGTGATGCAGGTGTGTGGTATTTGATGTATCTATTCCCTTACCACATGGCTCACTCTGTTGATTTTCATCTCAGCCACATCACTTTCACTTACTTTGTGTATACAACTTTCATATATTGGTACCTGTATTTGTTTTCTAATGTTTAAGTTCAACTTTTGGACTTACTTTCTATACTGAAAGCATTACAGATAAGCAAAGATACCCTATCCCCAATATGTACATTTCTCAGTAGTTTACATGGTAAGAATGAAATCATGGAAAATATTTCCTCACATTGTTACCCTTATTTGTTTTTTTAATATGATTTTTAAAATGTATTTCCAGACAGAGGAGAAGGGAAGGAGAAAGAGAGGGAGAGAAACGTCAGTGTGTGGTGGCCTCTTGCACACCCCCCACTGAGGACCTGGCCCACAACCCAGGGATGTGCCCGAACTGGGAACCAAAACAGTAACCATTTGGTCTATAGGCCCACACTCAATCCACTCAGCCACACATCAGCCAGAGCTGTTACCCTTGTTGGAAGGAGATATTACGTTGCTCAAAGAAATTTGCTAGATACAATGTTAAATTAAGGGAAGAAGCTAATGTGGTACTTGGTAAGTTTCTGTGAGACTAGTAATATACAGTACTAAATTCTAATGTACTCAGTTCCTCAGTCTGGGTACTCATTATATGGGAATGCTCACTTTGTGAGAATTCATCAAGCTGTGTATTGTGATCTCTTTGTTTTCTCTATGTATCTTCTTAAGTTATAAATTTTTAAAAAAGATTTTATTTATTTTTAAAGAGAAGGGAAGGGAGAAAGACAGGGAGAGAAACATCAATATGTGGTTGCCCCTCGTGTGCCCCCCACTGGTGACTTGGCCCTCAACCCAGGCACGTGTTCTGACTGGGAATTGAACCGGCAACCCTTTGCTTTGCTGTCCAGTGCTCAATCCACTCAGCCACACCAGCAAGGGCTATACGCATCTTATTTCAATATAAAAAGTACTTTAAAAGCTTGCAGTGTGACTTTAGAGTTAGTCTTTTCGTGTGTTTCTGTGCCCCACCCCTCTCACCAATATAACTACAAACTTGTCTCTGAGAACAGTGGAGAAAGAATTCGCAATATGAAGCAATGTCTAGTGACAATTTCCATCATCTGGTCCTAGATGTAAGATCAGTCTGTCATGATAGGTGGACACCCTATCCTTGGAAGTCAAGGAATTCCAAGGAAACAAGGGGTCGGAGGTGTATTTTTGTACCTCTGCCTATAAAGGGATTACCAATTATCAAGGAAAAATTGGAGAATGGAGATGTAGGAATGTGTCCCTACTGCTCTCCCATTACAAGAGTGACATAATCACTTTCACCACCAAATAAATGGTTAAATATCAATGAAGACTTCTGGAATTCAAATCTTGAATATTCAGAGTGGGCCAAGATAGAAAAATCTAACATAAAGTAAACCTCTCACATACAGGCTTGTGAACAAAAATCTGGAGATACCTTTTCAAAGAAGTTTAAGGAGAATTTATTCAGGTAACGATGTGCAAACTGGGAAATGTAGTCCTTGGTATTCTCAGTATGAACTGAAAATACTTCCAAAATGGATGGGATAGGTTATGGGATAGGTTAGGGGTTATAAAGGCAAAACTGCAAGGAGCTGATCAAAGAGATTGGTTGCTAGGGGCAAAAAGACCAGAAACCTACACCGTTTGTTTTCTAGTTGGTGGGGCAACTGGACTTTCAATAGTTGGCTGGTCCAGTGAATAAACAAGTGGAGCTATGTAGCGAGAACAATGTGTCGCCAGGTGAGAACAATAAATACACAACGAATGAGTGAAGTCTCCTGCTTATCTCAGCAAGTCCTAGTTTCGGCCCAGGCCTGTAGAACAAAAAGGCTGTCTTTGATCACACAGTCACAGCACAGGGCGTATTATTTAACAATGATGCCAGGGCACAATTTATCAAACAGTACATCAGCACAGGGGAGGCTGCTGCCAGTTCCAGAGCCAAAAAGGGCAGTTTTGCTCTGCAAGCAGCTTCAGAGCTCAAGCTGCAAAAATTCAGATTTCGGGTTACAAGGTATGATATTAAAATTCTGAGAAGTCCTCACAACAGTAGATATGTATCTTTGTATTTCATGCACAGAGCTCTAAATATTAAATATTCTAATTTTTCTATCAGGATAGTAGAGAAAAACAATTTTAAATTAGTGTTTTCCAGCGATTTCATCATCTTTATATATGAACATCTAATTATTTGGGTAGAGAGAAGGCATGAATATGTTAAACACAGGATTTTAGGGCAGTGAAACCATTGTTTACCTTCCTATAACAGTGAATTAATGGCAGTATACATTTGTTAAAACTTATAGAACTACACATCACAAAGAGTGAACCATAAACTAAGGACTTTAGTTTAAATAGTAGATCAACACAGGGTAGACCAAAAGCAGGTTTAAAGTCCTAAACTAAGGAACTTCGTTTAAAATAATAATCAACACAGGGTGAGCCAAAAGCAGGTTTACAGTTGAAAGTACGTGAAGCACAGGGTTTCCTCTTTTGTTATTTATTAATTATGATACTATTTTCCAAATGAACAACCGTAAACCTACTTTTTCCTCACCCTGCACTAATTCATCAGTTGTGGCAAGTGCACGACACTAACACAGGATGTTAGTAATAGGAGACACTGTGTTAAGGGGAGAGGGAGTATATGGGCGCTTTCCATACTTTCTGATCATTTTTTTAAAGCTAAAACTGTAATAAATTCTGTTGATTAAAAATAATTATTTTGATATCTAATACTAACATTATATGCTCAAAGCTATTAATATTTAGTAACCTAAATGGCAAGTTTGCTTTTGCCTTGGCTATTCAGAGAATTAAAAATAGCTTTTCCTTTGAAATTTGACAACATTGGCTAAGTGTAAGAAAAATTTCTACCTTGTCAGTATGATCCTGGTACTAGTTTACTTGGGCTGCCATAGCAGAATACCACAGATTGGGTGGCCTAAACAACAGAAAGGTTTTCTCATAGTGCAGTAGGCTGGAAATGAGATCAGAGTGCCAAAAGTTCTGGGTCCTAGTGAGAGCTCTCTTCCTAGTTTGTAGAAAAGCTGCCTTCTCTCTGGGTCTTCACATGCCCTTTCCGCCGTGTATGCACACTTCTGGTCTCTTCCTCTCCCTATAACGAAAATGGCCCTATTGGATTAGCATCCCACCCATTAATCACCTTTATTAAGGACCTCTCTCTATTATCACATTGGAGATTAGGGCTTCAACACAGCTTTGGATGGGGGACACAATTCCGTCTATAACATGCTTCCTCTGGGTCACAAAACACATGTCCTTCTCATGTGCAAAATACATTCACCCTATCCTAACAGTCACCAAAGTTTGAACCCATTTCAGAATCAACTAAATCAAGTATCGGTGAGACCCCACTATATCTGTGAACCTGTGAAGCTAGTAAAATTATGTCCTTCCAAATGAAATGGTGGGAAAGG
>PVIA01006250.1:0-100601 GCA_004024845.1 Tonatia bakeri | reverse complement strand
GACAGTAACATACAAAGGAGTTCCCATCAGACTGTCAGCTGATTTCTCAAAAGAGACCTTACAGGCAAGAAGGGGCTGGCAAGAAGTATTCCAAGTCATGAAAAGCAAGGGCCTACATCCCAGATTGCTCTATCCAGCAAAGCTTTCATTTAGAATGGAAGGGTAGATAAAGTGCTTCTCAGACAAGGCCAAGTTAAAGAAGTTCATCATCACCAAGCCCTTATTATATAAAATGTTAAAAGGACTTACCTAAGAAAAAGAAGATTAAAAATATGAACAGTAAAAAAAAAGTCATCAAATGGAGGGTTAACAACAAGGAAGTGGGAGGAGGAGGGAGGGGGAAAAGATATAGAGAATAAGTAGCATAGACAGTAGGTAGAAAATAGACAGGGGGAGGGTAAGAATAGTATGGGAAATGTAGACACTAAAGAACTTATGACACATGGACATGAACTAAAGGGGGGAATGTGGGTGGGAGGGGATGGGCAGGGTGGAAGGGAGTGAAGGGGGAAAATGGGCCAACTGTAATAGCATAATCAATAAAATAAAGAATAAAAAAATAAATTTAATTTAAGAAAGAAGACATTATGTAATGTTTTAAGCTTCCAAGTTCTTCATATCCATTATTCAGGTTTTTTCCGTTTAGAAGACAAGATTCCTATAGACATATAAACTAAGACAATAAACACATCTAATTCTTGATGGGCACAGATAGGGACATATTTTTACATTAGCTCAAAGAGTGAGGCACAGGGAAGCATTGTTCTCTGCAGATGATGGGATTTCACAGAGGGACGCAACAGATCCTTCACGTCAGTGACTCCGGTCAGTCTGCTCTGTGATCGCCGTGACAACAGCATCACCACCACCAAGTGAAAGGCCAAGTGAACAAACTCGAGTTTCCTCGGTTGCCTCAGGTTTGTCAGCCCCCAAGTGCCTGTTGCACCTCCTTGTTTGGTCCACTCTGTGCAGACCCTGGCATCCGACCTCGGAGCACAGCGGGGGTGGAGTCCCTGCTCTCACTGTGCAGGCCCTAGGCCTTCCTTACGTCTCGTTGTTTTGCGTCAAGTAACACAAGGGATAAAGTATAAACCTCATCCAAAACAGTGTTTTGAAAATGTTTTGACACTGTGACCCACTCTATACATGGGCAGGTTTTCGCATATACGCTCATAAACACGTTACACAGAACGATACTTACCTGAACCACGAACGGTCATTCTGGTCATTTTTCTTCTACTTGCTTTCATTTTTTCAATGCTGGTTTTTGCCCACTAAATTGACTTCACAATCCATTGGTGAGTCCTGGCCCGTAGTTTAAAACACAGTGATGCACAACACATAGTGACACGTGCAGCTATATTTCTTAAGATAATCAATTTGAAATGGTAAAAGTCTAAGAAACAAATTTCAGTAGCAATAGCAAGAAGATTCTTTTTCCGGGTACACACCAAATGCGAAGCATTAGAAGTGACTCTGCAGAGCGGCTGGACGTGTGAGTCGTGGGCGGTGGGCGCAGATCAACAGGGCAGAGGCCGCGCAGGCGCCGCGCATGCGCTCACCGGAGTCCGGCCAGCCCGCAAGGGGGGCCGCGGAGACTGTCACCTCAGCGCCGCCACAGTGCCCCTCGTTTTCCTTCTGCTGAAAGAAATCATTAGAAGACTCTTGGGGTGAGAAGAACCTTAAATGTCAAATTCTATTTTCTTCTGCCAGATGACAAAAGTAGATCAGCATTTCTTTTGAAAATCCAAGCACTCATTTGTTCCTGTCCAAGAGTTTAACTTCAAGCAGAAGTAGGGTAAAAAAAAGACTCACTAAAACATTATTCGATTTCCTCTTTTTAAAAACAATTACCAGAATTTTATTAGCCAAGGGAGAGCAACTGCAAGAGAAATAATAAACAAAAAATACATCTTAAGACCCCTTAAGTACACCATGTATTTACAAGTTAAGTATTCTATTTTATTTTTTAAAAGATTTTATTTATCTATTTATTTTTATTTTTATTTTTTTAGAGAGGGGAAAGGAGGAAGAAAGAGAAGGAGAGAAACATCAGTGTGTGGTTGCCTTTCATGAGCCCCCAAATAGGGACTTGGCCCGCAACCCAGGCATGTGGTCCAGACTGGGAATCGAACCAGCGACCCCTTGGTTCGCAGGCCCGCACTCAATCCACTGAGCTACACCAGCCAGGGCTAAGTATTCTATTTTAAATGACCACTATCCATCAGTTCATGAAATGTACCAACGTATATCATAGGCCCACTTGTCAACTAAATTAATGTCCACTGCCCTTTGGCTCAGGAGACTGTCCTTTGCGTCTGATCTTGGTCTCTGTAATGGCATCAGAAAGGATGCGGTACGGTGGTTTAAGACTAACGCCTTTAAAGTCAACGTGGCTCAGGAGGCAGGTGCTTTTCTTCAAGAAAACTTCTACTTGGGCCACACAGCTCTGCACACCTGCCCTCATCCACCTCCAGCGACATCCAGGCCACCAACAACCACGCTGAAGAGAGGGCCAAGGCCCACACAGCTGGTGAGAAAACATACCCCAGTCCAGTCAGGAATGGATTCTGTGGCTTCTCTCCTGACAGAGAGCTTGTCACGCAACACTTGTGGGGTCCTCTTGGATTTCCAGCAATTCCCACGGTCTGTAAGTTCAGAAAGTACTTTCGAGCAGGCAGTGACACCCACACCCAGTGGGACACACCTCCTGGGTCCGAAACCACTCCATCATGTGGCTGGTATGCCCCCCGTGCCCGCAGGTCAGGCAGAAATTGGACGATCCTCGAACTGCCACGTGGCAGATGGCGCACTGGAATGTGAAGCCTTTGCAGATGGTACACTGCGTGCCACAAACCTCGCTCCGGCAGTGGCTGCAGTATACGCCGAACTCTGGAAGTGGTTGGAGATAGCCAAAACAAGAGACACGTGAGTTTAGTTCTGCAAAAGCAAACTGGGCATTGTGAGCTAAGGAAGATGAACACACCTTAGGACTCTGCAGTGTCCTATTAGGCCAGCGATTTTCAATTTTCTTGTTTTAATGAGCAGAACACCTTCTTTTACTGTCTCATTAAGTGTGATAAAGAGGAGCTGCTGTCCCTGCACGGCAGGGTGCCAGCAGCAGGCGCGGCGGGTGCCTGGCTCGCACAGATCCTGGTCAAAGCCCCAGCGCCTGCAGCGTCTCATTCCTCTTCCCACCCTCAGCTGCCGCAGGGGCCTGACACACAAAAGGTGATGAACAAGTGTGTGTTGAAAGAACTGAAAGACACGGTAAACACTCAGATGAGAGCTAGCTGGTCTTCCTATCACTTTCCTACCTGCCTGCCGATGACCAAGCAGCAGGTTGGGACCCACAGTGCCCCACACCATTGGGGACTGCCAGGACCAGTCTGCTATGACTGGTCCCCACCCCCCTGGAAGAGACCCCAAGGGCTAATCCCAGCCCCACCCATCCCAGTGCCGCCTCCAGTGCAAACCTTCACCTGTGCTCTCTATGCTCTGCTCAGGAGAAGCGGGGTCAGGGCCGTGGGCACTGTGTCCCATCACTGCCTCCATGCTGTCACTTTTCTTCTTGAGGCTAATGCCACCTGGCTAAACCAGCCTTTCCTCTTTTTCTCAGCTGCTACCTACTGATGACACTTCCAAACACTGAAAACTTCTCTTGTTATCAATCTTCTCTCCGCCTTAATTTTTGGCATGATCCTGGTGTCTTCAAAAATCACGCTGCTAACCCTCTGCACACCGGACCTCTCAGGTTGCTGCCCTCTCACCTCTAGTCTGCCACCTTCACTTTCACTGTCATCCCATCAGCCCCCTGCTGGTGGCACTTTCCCCTTAGGTGCTAGCCAGAATTATACGGCCCAACTTTATAATCACTTTTTGGCAAATACGCTCAACGCCTTTGCCCTTCTCTGCCCCCACAGTACCACCTGATAAAACCTGCACCCCGGCTGACCCCTACCACCTGCCTGCTCGTCTGCCCTGGAGCGGTCCTGAGAGAAGGCCCCCCTCCATCGCAGTGGGTGTCTCACTGCGCTGTGCAGCGGTCTGACTCTGTGTCTCTTCCACTCCCTAGGCGGCCACTTCGTACCCCGGCCACGTCCTAAAAATGCCTCCCTCACACCCGTGCTCCCCTCTGTCACCTGATGGCCCCTTCTCTCACTTCTCTGAGAGAACAAAAGCCTTCCAGGAGGGGCCCCTTCGTCCCTCTGCTACCAAATCTTCAAGTCTCCCTCGGTTTGTCCCTCTTGTCTTACTTAACAGGCAGTTCCTCTGCTTTGAGACAACTGGCCATCATAAAAACACCAACAAATACTTTTTAAATACACAGTCACTTCGGAGAAAATTTTATAGTAGCCCTAGTGAAGGTAAATTGCAAGCCAAATTAGACTGGCTTGATAATTGTGGTTTAACAATAGCTATGCCTATTAGCAACACACACACCCCTTTGTTGTGAAATACTCTATACACTACGTTGCATTACCAAAACCAGCATTGCTTTCCACCCCCACCACTCCCGAGGAAAGCCCTTCAACCCCTTTAACCGTTTCTTTTGTTTTTACCTCCCTGTCTCTAAACAACCTGCTTATAAAGCTACTTCTTAGTTCTCACATTTAAGCATTATCTGTGGACTCTCTGCGGTGCAAGTGCTCTCACTCCCAGCCCCCCAACCACACACACCACCTGTCCCTCGCCTTCCCCGGACAGCTGGTACCGTTTGGTTGGACCGCTGTTCTGTTCCCTCGTTATCCATCTCGGTGAACATTACTCGAGCTGTGTACCGTGGCAACTTCCCCTGTCTCGCACATTTTATCTTTCCTGGAGTTGGTAACTGTCTTGTTTCGTTCATCTGCTTAGTGTGCTGTGAATTATCAGTAATTCATCTCTAAACTCTCCCTTAAATACCCGAATCTTCTATAAGGACACTGAACGCTAAAATACACTAGATGTTTTTTCCAGTTTTCTCGTCTTGGAGACACCGCTCTGGAAACTGCACTGGACTGGTCTGCTTCCGGGTCTGCCACGTGGCTCTCCCTTCACCGTGACCCTGACTCCTGGGTCGCCTGCGCTGGACCCATCCCCCCTTTGAACAGGCCGCACATGCACACTCACACTCAACTGGTCATTTGGGCACAGGATCCTAGGTTTGAGGTCATTTTCTTGGGAATTCTGAAGGTACTGCTGCATTGTCATCTAGTTTCCGGTGTCTAGCTCACTGCTTCTGAGAAGGGTCCCTTGTGCATAACCTGTATTCTGTCTCTGGAAGCTTCTGGGGTCTCCTCTTTAACCTAGGTCTTTCTTCGCTCATCATGCTAGGTGCTGGGTAAGCCCTTTCAATCTGGAAATGTGTTTCCCTTCTCTGGGTGAATGAACCGCTGGTTTTCTGCCGGGGTAGAGGAAGGGTAGGGTCCTGCTCTGCAAACCAGTAGCAGGGACCTGGGACCCTACAAAGGCCACCAAACAATACTCCAGTTTTCAATCTTACCTTCGTGCCACTTCCAGAGGTAACAGGTACCCCTCATTCCTGAGCCATCTGGAGGTCCTGCCATGTGTCTTACTGTTTTCCTGCCTGCCAGTTTGGGGTTCAGCTCTGTCAGGCCCTATAAAATCAGCTACCACTAAGGTATCTACCTCCCAGGCACCGCATTTTATTGCCAACATTACACCTCCTTGCATGGTTATGCCTTTTCAGAAAAGCTCCACACAGACACTTAAAGGAGGGGAAATCAACGTGTGTTCAGCCCACCCTCTTTAGCAGTCTTTCATCCCATCCTTTAAAAACCACCTCTTCTCTTAGCTTCTTTCATAGTCTTGATCATTGGTGATTCATTCTTTTTTTTTTTTTTAAGATGTTTTATTTACTTATTTTAGAGAGAGGGGAAGGGAGGGAGAAAAAAATGGGAGAGAAACATTAATCTAAGAGAGAAACATCAATTGGTTGCCTCTCGAATGCACCCTGACTGGGATCTGAACCCACAACCCAGATATATGCCCTGAGAATCGAACTGGTGACCTTTTGCTTTGTGGGATGACGCCCAACAAACTGAGCCACACAGGGCAGAGCAGTGACTGCTTCTAAGTCCCTGTTTCTGGTTCTTCTTCCGTGCCTCAGGCTCCATGGACCAGTTTCCTCTTCTCTCAAGGCCCAGGATGGGTGGCTCTCTTATTTTCCCTCCCACACTCTTCTTCCCATAACCAGCTCCAAGGTAAATGCACCCACTCTCGCAGCTTAAATACTATTTATGTGCTGAAGATCCCCAAATTCCTAATTCTAGCCCCAGTCTCTCCCCTGAACTCCAAATTCACATCTGACTGCCTACACGACTTCTACAGTCTGACATCTCACACATCATGTCTGCCTGTCCCACGCTGAGCTGTGTTCTTCCAGTCTTTTCTATCTTAGAACACGGCACCACCATCTGCCCAGTTGCTTGAGCTGCACACCTAGGAGTCACTAAGCTTTGTCTCTTCCTCAGTCCCACGCTGAACTTGTCTGTAAGGCATAGAGTCTACCTCTAACCTAGGTTTTAATCCATCCGACGCTCCCCACTGCCACTGACGTCACCCCTAGACCGGGCCATCGGTCTCTCTTTGACAGCTCAAACAGTCTTCCAACCTCTTCCTACCTCTGCCTCTGCTCCTCCAATCTTTTCTTTACGTAACAAAGTGATCCTTTTAAAATGGAAACCAGAGCAAGTAACTTAATGCCCTTTGAAGCTTACCATTGGACTGAAGATACAATCCAAATTCGTTACTTAGAAGTTCCTACTTATCCTGCTCATCTTTTTATTTACAAATACAATACAGATTATAGTTATAATATAACTATCTAATTTTAATGTTATACCACTCTTCTTTTTTTTTTAAGATAGATTTTTTTTTTAAAGATTTTATTTATTTATTTTTAGAGAGGGAAGGGAGAGGGAGAGAGAGAGAAACATCAATGTGTGGTTGCTGGGGGACATGGCCTGCAACCTAGGCATGTGCCCTGACTGGGAATCGAACCTGCGATGCCTGGTTCGCAGCCTGCGCTCAATCCACTGAGCTACGCCAGCCAGGGCTATACCACTCTTCTCAATCGCTGTGTGCTTGCCACACTAGGCTCCCTTCGCTTGTTCGAAATGCCAAGTCACTCCTCCCACAGGCCTGCTCCCTCCGCCTGGAGGCCCTTCCTGCTGCCTCTGCACAGACAGCTCCCTACCCTTCAGACCTCAGCAACGTCCGGACAGGCCTTCTCAGTACACCTCACGCGGCTTCTAAACTTCACCCTCCCTGCCCTCCCTGCCTCCGCATCCTTTTTGGTTGCTGTTAAATACTGATCACAAGTCTTAATTACTCAACTTTTCTCCCCCGCCAGTCTGTGAGTCCCATGAAGAGAAAAAAAAATGTGTTAGCGATGTGCCTAAGGGGAATTTGATAGATATTAGCTGAATAAATGAATATAGTCCAACTTCCAATCGATATCTGAGTATTATAGGGAAAACTACTTCTGTTAACAATTAAAATTTACTCTTGTCATGAAATGTAATGATTTTTAAAAGCTTAAAACAGACTCAAAATGCTTTAGAAATTTCTGCATATAAACAAGAAACTAAAACGTCATGCCAAGTCTTACGGACAAGGTCAATCACAGAAACTTTCAGATGATGACAGGAAAGAAAATCTGCGTGCTCACCGATGCCTTTGTGAGGGTCGGGGGGGCAGGAGACGAACTTCAGCACTTCGGCCCGCTTCTCCCTCAGACCCCAGCGATAGAGGATTTCTCCGTAGCACTTCTTAAAGTCATCAAATTGCTGCGTATTGGCGGGGTCCAGGAGCCTAGATAAAATTCAGAAGATTTCCTCTCAGTTCCTTCAAGAGAACACAAGCTCAGCCCTGGCTGGTGTGGCTCAGTGGATTGAGTGCTGGCCAGAGAACCAAAGGGCCACTGGTTGGATTCCCAGTCAGGGCACATACCATGGCTGCGGGCCAGGTCCCCAGTAGGGGGCGCATGAGAGGCAACCACACATTGATGTTTCTCTCCCTCTTCCCCCCTCCCTTCACCTCTCTCTAAAAATAAATAAATAATCCTAAAAAAAAAAAGCTTAATACCAAATGGTACTTTATATACCTTTTTAAATGCAAGAGTCCAATTTGGGAGAATCTAAGCACTAGGAAATGGCAGCTCTCACCTTTTATTTCTATCATGCTGGTCCCGTTCTCGCTCACGAGGATCACTGTAGGTCAGACTCCCAAAGCGGATTTCTTCCGGTGAAGACTCTCCCCAAGGTGAAGATATGTGTTCTATCTCTCTCCCTGCTAAAGAAAATCAAATGGGAAGGGAAAATGAAAATCAGAGGAGTGAAAAATATCTAAAAAGTCTCATAAAGTAGTGTGTGTCCAATTCATTCCCCAGGAGAAAAATAAGCTAAGTTGAAGATCCTGAGAAATATAACTAAATACCGTAACCTTCCTAGCATAACCTTTTTGTCTAGGTACTTATTAAGGTAATCTGATAATTAAGTACCCACATAATAATTAAACTATGGGATAGTGATATAGTAGCATATCAGGCAGTCATTGTTTATAAAGACTTTTTAAAATTTAATTTTTCTTGTATTGTTTTCTATTACCTTTAGTCCCCTTATCCCCGCTCCTGCCCCCAGCAGTCACCACACTGTTGTCCATGTGCGTGAGGCCTTTTCCCTTTTTGCTCCATCCCTCCACCCTCTCACCTTCCCCCAGGCCACTAGCTGGGAGCCTGCTCTCCATCTATGAGTCTATCCCCATTTTCCTCGTTAGTTCAGTTTGTTCATTCGATTCTATGTATGAGTGAAATCATACGGTATTTGTGTCTCTCTGACTTTCCCTTAGCATAATGTTCTCCAGGTCAATCCATACTGTTGCAAAGACTAAAATTTTCTTTTTTTCCAGCCCAGTGGTATTCTATCGTATAAATGTCCCATAGTTGTTTTATCCACTCATTTACTGATGGGCACTTGGGCTGCTTCCATATCTTGGAGATTGTAAATAACGCTACAATGAACATAGGGGTGCTTATGCTCTTTTGAGTTAGTGTTTTGGGTTCCTTCAGATATATTCCCAGAAGCTGGATCACTGGGTCAAAAGGTAGATTCATCTTTAATTTTTTGAGGTATCTCCATATTGTTTTCCACAGTGGTTGCACCAGTCTGCATTCCCACCAACAGTACAAAAGGGTCCCCCTCTCTCCACATCCTCATCAGCACTTGTTTGTTGATTTATTGATGATGGCTGTTCTGACAGGTGTGAGATGGTGTATCATTGTGATTTTAATTTGTGTTTCCCTGATGATTAGTGTGACATTGAGCATCTTTTCATAGGTCTTTTGGCTATCTGTATGTCCTCTTTGTTTAAGTCCTTTGTCCATTTTTAAATTGGGTCTTGTTTTTTTTTTTTTGGTGTTGAGTTTTGTAAGTTCTTTATAAACTGTGGGTATTAACCCCTTATCAGATATATCAGCGAATACGTTCTCCCATTCTCTGGGTTGTCTTTTTATTTTGTTGATGATTTCCTTTGCTGTGCAAAAACTTTTTAGTTTGACGTAGTCCCATTTATTTATTTTTTCTTTTGTTTTCCTTGCCTGGAGAAATATATCCAATAAAATATTGTTACAAGCAATGTCCAAGATTTTGCTGCCTAAGTTTTCTTCTACGATTTTTTATGGTTCCAGGTCTAACATTTAAGTCTTTGATACATTTTGAATTTATTTTTGTGTGTGACATAAGGTGTTATAATTTCATTTTTCAGCACATATCTGTCCAATTTTCCCAACACCATTTATTGAATAAACTATCTTTAGCCCATTGTATGTGCTTACTTCCTTTGTCAAATATTACTTGACTATAAAGGTGTAAGTTTATTTCTGGGCTCTCTATTCTGTTCCATTAATCTATGTGTCTGTTTTTATGTCAGTACCATGCTGTTTTGATTACTATGACCTTATAGAATAGTTTAACATTAGCTAGTGTGATTCCTCCAACTTTGTTCTTCTTTCTCGGGATTAAGCAAATTATGTTATAGTTATATAGTAGCATATTAGGCAGTCATTATTTATAATTTTTAAGTGACATGAGAAAATGCTCATGGTAAAATTAAAAGCAGAACACAAAATCACACATACAGAATGAGCCCTCCTCCACCCTACATACGCCAAGATTGGAAGAAAATGTCCTAGAATGTTATGTTAACAGATGTTATTTCTAGGTGGAGCAATAGATGATTACCATTGTCTTCTCTAACACATTCTGCTGTGTTTTTTCTTCACTGTGCATGTATTACTTTTACAATCAGGAAAACGGAGATCATCTTTAAAAAGAAATTTTAAAAGTCCAGAAAACACAAACACTCATTAAATAGATCTTTCTGGTCAGATGGCATCAGACTCTGCTTACTCCTCGATGCTGAAAGAGGTACATAAAACGAAGTGGCAAATGTCCTTGGCAGAGGCACTTGTGATGGAAGAAGGATAGGGCTAGGATTCTGGGGTGAACACTGGGAAGTCTCACTGTCAGTGTCTCAAGGTCATGGGATGTAAAGGCAGAAAGGCAACCAGAAAGACAGAAAGACCTTCCAGAAACTGGCCTGTTCAAACATGAAAGTCCAGGTCTTGCTGACTACAGTATTACCATCCTACTAAATTTAAAAATGACAAAGAAAGAAAGAATGGAGACTATTCATCAACTAAGGATTATGTATTATTAGCAATTCACACGCAGCTTTTCAAGAACTAAACATCCAGCGTGGGCTAAGCCAGTTCCATACCAACCTATGTTCCACCCACCAGTGCTGAGCCCTGGGTCTGACATGCTGGAGCAGGAACCAGAGGAGGTAAAGCTGGGCTGCAGAACAAACAGGAGCAGCATCAGAACACCATTCTCCTTGGAAGTTTGCCGTTAGGACAAGTTAGACACAAGCCAGAAAACCACAAGCTTACGTATCGACTGTGGGACACCACCAGATTAGATGAACGACTGGGAAAAGGCCCCAAAGGGTTTGGTATTCCCTGCAGCCGAGACTGGGCTTCAAACACACTGCAGAGCATAGCCAGCGTCTGCACATCCCGGAGCTGGCAGTAATGAGCCAACCTGCGAAATAAGGCAAGAGGAGAGAAAACAAGTCAAGAGAAGAGATGGAGGGAGGATTCTATCACAATCACGGCAGTTTGCCGCCTTAGCACTAGAGAAGAAAAGATGCTTACCTCAGAATGCCCCTCGAAACCCCTCTCAGGTACCAGGGTCTCTAGAGATCCAGAGGCTTGTCTACTTTGATTTTGGTTAAATTTGCTTTGGAATAGACTATATCAAAGTAATACAAATGACCTAGAAAACTAAACTGAAAGCTTCTGGCTGGCATCAGGCATGGACTCAGACTTGAACGCAGCTTCTCCAAGAACTAAGGAGACTGAACTAACACCTGAGTGAGGCCATGCATGCTCTCTCCCAAGCCCCAAGCTCCAAGCTCCAAGGCAGAATCACAATGCTTTCTAGAGGCTCCTCCACACTCCGTTCATATAACCTAAAGCTATGTGACAGTGCTCAGAGAACACTGCACTGCCACGGTATGGCGAGCAGGCAACAGACTCAGGAGGTGGATCAGGAATATGAGCTATTAAACAAGAACAACAAGGAATAGTTTCACCTTTTAAGTACTTACATCCCCTTTGCTCCTTTTAGGACCACTAGGCTAGAATGCAAGGTAGGGACCAGAGGGACTTGGCCTTTGTGATGGAATAGTATTGATACTTTTCCTATCAAGCACTGTCTAATATTTCTTAAGGTGTTTCACACTCACTATATCTTGTGCAAGCCTCACGTGAAGTGTGTAGAACAAGCATCATCACCCCTGAGTCACCCTGAGGAAACTGAAGAGTTAGCACACGATGTCCCAGGTCTGGCCCTGACCAGTAGGAAAGCAAAGCTTCCCCTGAAAAAGGCAGAGCTTTTCTGCTTCTCTGTCTGGACCCGGGCCTCACTGTTAGGGAGATTCCAGCAGCTGACCTGGCTGTAAATCTTTCTGCACGTTATATTTCCAGTGTACCTATTTCAGTGCAATAAGTCAAATGCAAATTCAACATTTTCATACACTGTCTAAGAGGTGAAAGCATCGTGGCCTTTGGAGAACACAGAAGCCAACATTCGATTCTCTAATGTGCTCGGAGGGACGAAACTCTACAGCTCCCGAGAAATGTACCATCTCAAGTGCTCAAACTCCTGAGTTCAGACTGATACAACTTATGGCGAGGCATAAACAAGGACACATGAGTCTGAGATCCTTGACAAATAGTGTATAGTTCCTGCTGCTGTAAAAAGTTAGTTGGCATAGAAATTATTGTAGCGCAAAAAGGAAAGCTCTCCCTTCCACCTCTCATGCGTCAGACTGCTGCACTTTCCTCTCAGACCTTGCAAGTGCTGACAGACCTAAAACTCCCATCACTCATTTTCCTCACTTTCAGCTCTCCAAACCTACAATGACTCCAGCAGCTGTCGCCCGAATGGATGCCGAGCCCACGGTGTCTCCAAATCTGGATCAGACTTCGGACCAAGGCAAAGATCTGTAGCTACTGTAGCCAGCGACCAAACCTGGACAAATCGAAAAGAAACACCCACACTCAGACTGGTGAGGACAGGAACGGGAAGCAAGAAAGAACCCACCACATGCACACCCCCCTGCTACTCTAAGAGCTGCAAACCGGGAGCTTTCGGAGTGCAGGAGTGCAGGCCCCACTGCAGGCCCACTGAATCTGGATGCACTTTAACAAGGCTCTCGGGGGCCTGTAACACTGAGGAAACTCTAACCAATAAGCTCGGATTGAGCAAACTTCAGAGAAATGACACTGCAACAACTTCGACAGGTTGTCTGTTTAACCACTAACTCCCGTGACCTTTTCTGCTGCTCCATCTGTGAAATGGCAGGGAGGAAAAAGCACTCTGTGTCACATTAGAGACCTGTCCTTCTTCAGCAAATAATGAAAAGCTGCTGCTTCCCTTACAAAAGTTTCAGTATACTCTCTGAAACTACAGAAAAATGAGCCACGACAAAATAGACTTGGTTTTCTCCATGCTGACAGCGAGTTTAAGGAATATCTCCCTCCCAACTTGACATCTCGTGGGCCTGGTGTCATCAAGCGGGAACTAATGTGCGTCAAGTGTCTATCAAACCTGAGATGCAGCACACGCTGAATACATTGTGTCGTCAACAGAGCCCACTCCCCTCCACAGCTTTATTTTATTTTTTATTTTATTTATTTATTTCCGGAGAGAGGTGAAGGGAGGAGGAAAGAGAGGAAGAGAAACATCGATCGGTTGCCTCTCACACACCCCCAACCAGGGACCTGGCCCACAATCCAGGCATGTGCCCTGACTGGGAACCGAACCAGTGACCTTTTGGTTCGCAGGCCAGCACTCAATCCACTGAGCCACACCAGCCAGGGCCCCTCCACACCTTTAAAAATGGAATACACTTTTGGAAAATCTTTCTTAGTAGCAACACATCATTGTGTGCCTACTACCTGGAAAACACCACATCAGACTCTGTGAGAGACTTGAAAGGGGAAATACAGACTTTGAACAAGGAGTTTAAAATCTAAGGAGAAAGAATGAGCAAATAAAAACACTGAAAAACAGTCAGAGAAACATATCAGGCGAGTAAAAAAATTAGTTATGCGTCATCCATGTCGTTAAAGCACGCAAGTATTGGTGCAAATGAGAAGCCGGAGGTCATGCTCACGTTCACCTCTGATAAGTGACGCGGGCACGGCTGCTGAAAGGGGCAGGACAGGGTGTCCACTGCCCTGGCTGACAACCTAGATGTGCTGTTCCCTCCCTTACAACACACCCTTCCTGAGAGCTTCGGCAGAGATGGCTGACACTTAGGCTTATTTCTGCAACTCACTGCAAAATAGTAGGCACACTGTTGTCAACATGTGCATCAAGAACATAAAATTTTTTTCAGCCATTTGCATCGATGTCACATCTGTCCCATATTAAACAGTGCCGTACCACAAATCATGAAGATAATTGTGAGAACAGCAGTAGTAGCTGCACCATGTATCGGGTAGTTACCATCCATCAGGGCCTTAGAAGTACTGTTCCTACTTTACAGTCGAGGACACCAAGGTTCAGGAGGATGAGGGGCTGCCTGGAGTCACATAACAAAAAAGTAGCAGAGCCCGGGTTCAAACTCAGGTCTGTCTCAATTCAAGGGAAGGGTCTTCTCACCATACCTCACATTAGCCTGACTCTCCACTTCAATTTAATAAAAATTTAAACAACAAAGCAAAGCACTTGAGGGTGTAATTTTTCCTCAGAGACTGGTTTTCAGAACATGAACGTTGGGTCTGCCTTAGCACTGCATTTACCAGTCTCCTCACCAGCCCTATGAGGTCATCATTCTCGCGGTTCCCATTTCACAAATGGTATACAGAGGCTGCGAGAGCCCAGGATCACGGCACCGGGGTGCTGAGCTGGACCTACGCATCCTGTTGCACATTCCCCAATATTTCTATGACTTTATTTTGCTTCTTAGTGTTTGCAGAACTTTGGGTGGCTGGGTCCTTACAGAAATAGATCATATTCATGACTTCAAAATTTCATCTAATAGGGTTTGAGCAAAAACTTGACAGTACTTATTAGGAGACAAATGGAAATCCTGGGAATTTTTTTACAAACAGAAATCAAGGGAAGGCCTTAGCTCAAGTCATTTGGAGGGTTAGAAGGGGAAAAAGCTGAGTGAACAGGGAAACAGCTAGCAGTTTCCACTGCTCCATCGAATCCTCATTCTAAAGACCAAAGAGCAGCAGACATGGAGAGTGGATTAGTGGTCTCCTGTGGCCGAGTCAGGGAAGAAGGGACTGAGAACTAAGGGGTGTGGGGTGTCTTTTTAAAGCAATGAAAATGTTCTAAAAGTATTTGTGGCAATGGTTGCAAAACTCTGTGAATACACTAAAAGCCACTGGATGGTGCATTGTAAATGGGTGAATTATATGGTATATGGACTATATCTCAATAAAGCTGTCAAAAAAAGCTGCGAAAATGAAGATTTACATTTTTGTGAGATCACATATTTTAAAATGGAACATGTCTATTCTAAAGGAATGTTTTTGCAAACTTGTTATGAAATGAAGCATTTTTTAAAGGAAAATAAAAACGAATTGAGAGTATAAAGGGTAAAGATACTGATACCCAAATTTAGGTATGTAACAATCACCAGGGTACTGAGAAGAAAAGAGATGCAATGAAAAACACTCAGTAAATACTTTAGGGCCCTCTCGACAAAGCACTGACAGGAAAAGCACCCAGGGGACTTAGAGAGCTGCTCTAGCCCTGCAGTTGGGCGAAGAAAATGGGCAAGAAACTGCAAAACGGGAGACACAGCCTGAAATGTTCCTAAACCGTAACTACAAAGTGGAAATGCCCGCCGGAAAAGAAACCCCGATCTCCAGCGAAAGGAGCGCACAGCACCTGGACAAGGTCCTTCCTCCCAACAAGCAGGGCAGAAGCAGCATTCTTCTGGCATGTTTCCTGAATATCATTCACATTTAATCTGAAATTTAAACAGAAAAGGTTTCTTCTAAAATCAAAATAGTAATTCTTTCTAGTCTAACTTCCTAAATTGATTATTCCTGCTTTGACCAACAGATAAAAAACTGCCTCTTTGGTTGCCACTCAAAATGTTTTATTTGCATTGGCCTGAAGATACCTCTATACGTAGCGTGAAGAAAAGGCCTAACTACCAGCCGATGCTGTGTGTGGGTTCCGGCCGGGGAGGGCGGAATCGCTCACTCTTTGAAGCCAGGAGAGGCGGCCAGACTCAAAAACCAATATGCCAACCCGCTCTTCTGTGGAGTTCCCCAGGCTTGAGGGTTGAGTCAAAATGGAATGAAATACATACCATAGCATAGTTTCTAACACAAAGAATAGTATGCTGTGTATACACTACACAGTAAATCTGGCACTTTCTGTTATGTGTTCCAGTTCAAGGAAAAGGGGACCCGCAGCCCAGCCTCCCTATGCTGGTCACTCACTCCCCAACTCCCTTCAACCAGTGGCTCTGCTTTATCCACGTTACTGACTAGGCCTGGGAAGCAGAATTCTGAGGCTGTTCCCAAGATTTCTGCCCCCTGCCACAGGACTTTTTATAAATCCCTCCCTCTAAACGTGGGTGAGAACAGTGACTACTGATGGAATGTCACTCCCATGATCAGGTTATAATTAATCAGTTTTCGAACCTGTCTACAGGGAGCTTAGCCTGACCTAACCAGGTGAAAGAAGGTGGAGGGACGCTCCTGCTGGTATCGAAGAAGATAAAATTCACCTCGTTCAATGGCTGCAAGCAACCAAGTTCTGCTAACAACCTGAACAAGCTGGAAGAGGAGCCTGAGCATCAGGTAAGCGTACTGCCTGCTCGACTCCATGATTTCGGCCTGGGGAGACCTGAGCAAGGACCCAGCGAGGCCACGCCCAAACTCCTGACCCACGGAAACTGTGAGACGAGGCGTGCTGTTTTTATCCACTAGGTCTGTGGTCATTTGTCATGCAGCAATTGAAAGCTAACACACTGGGCTTCTCCTAGAACTGCTTTTGAGGAAAGGGCTCCAATACTTAAATAAAAAACAACAAAACTTTGATAATCCCGACTAAATGACAAGCATGGCACACTTGAAATTCTGAACTTACATGTATAGTTCCCCCAATGCCTTGTGAACGGGAAGAAGGCATGCGATATCCTGGATGATAACTTTCCCGGCAGCCTTGATTGGTCGATTGCCTGAGTCTGATCCTTCACGCTTGCTTTTCCACCTCCTCGATTTCTGGGGGAGATGACAAGACATAACTAATGGGGACTTTGCTGAATGGAAACCTACATTGCAGAGCACATGATAGCTGGGTCACTGGCAATTTGCAGAGACTTTGAATTACATCATGCCCCACAATTACATGAATCAGCATCTGTGGAAACAGAAGGATAACAGAGGGCACTGTGCTCTCGGTCCCAAAGCCCAACAGGAAAACAAGCGCCTGCCGCAGCGCTGTGCACATTCTGCAGGCGCTCAACGCTCAATGACAGACGTCCTGGAGCCGGGACTTTAAAAATAAAGACAAAAAGAACAGCAGGGAAACAAGTTAGTAAAGACCACAAAGATGTGGGAGAACAACTTTCAAGGTTAGGTTCAAAGTTCTTGCTTGGAACTAATATAAGGGTTTTTTTTTCCTTCTAAAGACAGTTTTAATAGATGTAGTGTGGGCTCTGCAAACTTTGATCTATGGTGGGCAGAGAGAAAAACTTAGTAGCTCAAAGAGAATTATCCTGTTTTTCCTAGCAGACTTGAATTATTTCTAAAAGTAATTATTTTAGAATGTCAAAAATACTTGAGCAGAGGGACGTGGGTAATGGACATGGAAGATCATGAGTAATTATCATATTCCCCCAGAGCCTCACCTACAAATGGCCACACAGCAGCCCATATGTGGAAAATGAGAGCTATCTTAGAGAATGGAAATTATGAGAGTTGCACCATCTGGTATCTTTAAAGTGACAACCAGCCAAGGGAGTGGTATTCTCTTTTATTTTATTGCCAGAGATTAGTAACGGGGCCACCAAAGTGACTCAGCTGAGGGAGGAGACAGGTTTGTTGACAAAGGATGAAAAGGAGCCAGAGAAAGGGCCTGCCATTGGGGTCCAAAACCCAAGTTACAGGTCTGTTCGCCACATGTGCTGGTTCAGGGTGACCCTGGACAAATCACTCATTTGCTGTGAATTTAGTCCCAGGTCACTCTCTCTCCGATCACGGAAAACACATGGCTCAGAGGAGCTGCTACTCCTGTCTCACGAGGCTAATGAGGGGGCAGTGGAAAGGGAAGTGCATGTTGTAACCCGAAAAAGCGCCATTTTAAAATGTGTAACTTTTATGAATGTGTATAAACCTTCAGAGATTTAGATTTGATGATTATTTAGATTACTCACAAATTCATCTTCCACAGTGATTTTTACATAATCACTCTTCCACAAATTAGTCACGGTCCATATTCAGACGTCTCTGACCCCTGAGGTCCCATCTAACCCCGAAGTTGTCCGATGCATGTCACTCCTTACAGGATTAGTCAGTGTTATGGAACCTACCAAATCCAGGACACCTGGGCTTAGTTCAAGGAAGGTAAGTGAAGAAGTTTAACTGAAACATTTGAATTGCTTATCGTAACTGGTAAATACATATGCTTCATTATCAATTTGGACCTTAACTCATTTGCTCTTAAGAAGCAGTTCAGTTACTATGTACTATTTATCTATACACAAGACATTACTCTGTAATATAAGATGAAGCTTCATCTATTATTGTGTGGTAGCCCTTCCATTCTCTGCTAGCCTGGTTATTTTCTAAACCTGAATTACGTGCACACTCACAGAAAGCACTACCCCGTCAGCCGTAAATACCCTGACATGGATGCCAGTAAGGGGAGAGTATGCTGAAGCACAACAACCTGTCAGAACGGACTGGAGCCAGGCAGCTAACCCACGCAGGTGACACTGTCGTGTGCGCCCTGGCAGTACCATGTGACTGGTTTTAGCAGGGAGGGTAATTTGGCAGAGATGGGAACAGCAGTGTGGTTAACTAGAACAGGGAGGGTGTAAGTACACACACTCGTTTCACTCTGATTTTCATCCAGGTTTCCAGGAGTTTGAAAATTCCAGGAAATGACAAACCCAGAGGTTCCATATAACTGGTCATCTCACATGAAATTTAGGGTACTGGAGGAAGGAAAAAGGAAGGGGGGAAGGGAGGGAGGGAGGGAGAAAGAAAAAAGGAAAGGAAAGAAAGAAGAGAAGACAAGAAAAGAAGAGAGAAGAGAGAAAGGAAAAGGAAGAGGGAAGAGGGAAAGAAGAGGGAAAGAAGAGGGAAAGAAGAGGGAAGGGAAGGGGAAGGGGAAAGGGAAGGGGAAGGGAAAAAGAAAAAAAAAAAATCTACACTACAAAGACTCGACCAGGAAAGGAATATGATCCATCTAAACGGTCTTCTGGGCTTCTAAAACACTGTTACAGGTAGTCATTCTGTTTCCTTAGTACAAAGAGAAAATGAAAAGCACTTGAACAATTGAGCAATAAACTAGCTCTGTTTAACTAAAGAGGGGTAATTAAAAAAGGCTCACAAGGAAGGGGGTTTATAGCTTTCAGACCACAATGAAAACCACAACACCCTGACTTTTTAAGCAAACCCAATAAAAATATAATATTAAGACCCATGTGCTGAAAGTGGTTCATTTGCAAATTGCCTAGCTCATTTAAAAATGTTTTTCCTGGTAGACTTGAGTGATTTCTAGAGGTGATCATTTTAGAATGTCAAATGTACTTGCACGGAGTGGGTAATGGACATGGAAGATCATGAGCAATTATCGTATTTCCCCAGAGCCTCACCTACAAATGGCTACACAGGCTCCCATACGCAGGAAATGAGAGATGTCTGGACACAAGTCCAAGTGTACAGACATTTGACTTAGAATTTAAAGGCTTGCCTGCCATCAGTAACTTTAGCTCCTGCCACGCACTGCTTACTATGAGAGCATTAGCCTTCGCTACAGCTCCCTTGCAAAGGGGCTATGGCCTCCGTTACTCAAGGCCACACTCGTAAGAGCTGAGATTCAAACACAGGCCTGTCAGGCTACTAAGCCTGTATTTGTTAACCTGTTTTTAAGAGTATGATTTTAGATTAAAAGGAGAAGGAGAAAAAAATTAAGTCCTGACTAAGCTACCTGTAAATATGGGAACAGGTTGGTCCATTTTTAAGTGGATCCATTTCTGCACGGAAGGAGAACAGCACCTGATTCTAGCGAGGCCTGTCCTCTACAATTACTCACTTTTGCAGTCACTTCTCCGCCACGCACGGTGACTGTTACGCTAAGCCAGAGCAGCACGCTGCAGATCGGCAGAGGCTCGCAGCTCCTGCAGCTATGTGGCTTCACATAGGGCACGCCACACTCAGACCCAGGTGCTGCATTTCAGGCCAAGGTCAAGAGCCTGCACCTCACTCTGTTTAATCGCCTTTATGGATTTGTTGGGATTAGGTGCATTCATAGAGAAGACTCCGAGTCCAATGAGATGTATGAGGACTCTGCCCCCACCTGCAGTCCTGGTTTACAGAGATCAGTAGAAACAAACCAATATGAGTCATTAATAAGTACTTGATGAAACTGTAAAGATAGTGGCCTTGGACAACTACCTACAATTATCCTTCATTGGATTATGGGAAGCACAGTCTGTATTTCCTGGGACTTCCTTGTCAACTTCTTGAGAGAGACCAGGCTTCTAGGTGCTTCTCTGTTTGATCTGTTTGATGCATAGATTATGTTTTATGAAACCTGCTTTATGAAAGGCTGCCTTCCAGCCTGTAATAGGAGAAGTTTCCCCAGCACAGGCTCACCTAATTATAGCCGTCACCAAGAATCAAACTATAAAAGCAATTATGGGACAGCAGTGTTCATTCATTTAATCCAGCAAGAAATACTTTATTGAACATCTTTAAGCAGTCACAAAACAGTTTCTTTTTAAATGTGTTGGTTGGTGGTTTTAAAATATTAAATATCTCCCCTTCAGTCTACAGGAGTCACTCAGCAATCCTGTCTAGTGGTAAATTACTTTAGGGAATCAAATAAAACAAGGTTGCCTAAATGAAGACATGCTAAATCTCAAATCACTGAGGCTCCCTAATGAGCATGGACAATTTTTCAGGGTGTATGTCTAGAGCTTTGGCGATAAAAAGGGCTCGTATTCCACCCACACTTCTCCAAGACTTCCTTTCCCCTTAACATCTTGTGCGATTTTAGGAGTCCCTCTTATCTGTGCAACTGTCAAGTGTCAACAGGGAGAGAACAATGACACACCAGTCTGAGTGTGGCTGAACTTTCCAGTGAAGGGAGGGCACTCTGGCCCAAACACCCCCTAACCCTACTGCATTGCTCCAGTCTCACTCTGACGGGCTAAAACACAGATACTTTTCTGTGCAGTAAAATCAGTTATCTCTGGAAAGCAAAGGACTCTGCATTTCTCTTAGGTCTTCTCAATGCCCCATCGAGAAAAAATGCCCTTCCCCACAGATTATAAGCAGGGATTGAGAAAAGACAGACAAAGCAACACAGACAATTATCACATAATGAGCACGGGGATGCTCCTCTGAACATACCAAGACGGGTTTCATGGAATTATGGGAAAGAGGACAGGGAAGAAACAAGTCAGGTGGGAGGGAGAGGGAGAGAAGCATTGGTGCAAATAGCACTGAATGACAACCAAAAGCCAGCTTGCGACTGTACCACCAGTGTTACTGCTACAATCGGAGGCAACATCGATGCCAATAAATGGGTTAAATGCAAAAACAGCCCAAGAATAAGTAACCAACTGCTTTGCAGCAATCCCATCAACAATGCATAATCAGCAGAGTGGGCAGTGAGTCTACATGAGCTCCTGTTGAAACACCAGCAGGAGCGGGACTGCGGGAAAACTCTGTGGAAATTCAGCAGTCAAGTTGGCTGGGACAGGCGTTTGGAGGAGGGGCGGCCGCACTGGCAGCTCCACCTGCATGTTGTTGGCAGCAGTGGTACTTGCTAATCAGGGCTCCTGATTTCAACTGGTTTTTATACAAAAAGGCTGTAACTGTTCCCCTGAGTATTTTTTTACACCAAATGAAATTTACACTAAAGCCCCACGGCTGCCTTGCACAGCCTGCGGTCCCCGTGGCACTGCTGGCATGCAAAGGGGGCAGGAGAGGAAGGCAGAAGAGGGGAGATGGCCAATAGGATAAGAAAGAAAGAAAAGGAAGATAGGGTGTTCATAGCACAGTTTTTATTGTCAGTGCAAAATACTGATGGCAAGGAAAAAAAATTTGTCACAGGTAACTGCCAAAGAAGAAGCACTAGCTTCTGTGTCACGCCAGTGAAGCAGGTGGGCACTTCCCTCTCTGAATCAGACCAAGACGATAAAAACAGACAGAATGGTGGAAGCCTCTTATATCTTCCTCTGCTTCCCCAATGTCAAAGATAGGGCTTTGAAAGCTCTATGAAATTATACACATTCTCCAAATGAAATCAGATGAGCTCAAGGTTTACAACTGGATTCTTCCCAAGAAACCCAGCACTGAGCTTCATTTTCAGAAGTCCAGCCACGATCCTTAATGGTATCGGTATCCACCCGTCTGAAACTGTCAGGGAAACTGCCAGGGAGGCAGCCCTTGGCACATGACTCCCGAGAATGGAAATTTACTGTCGCTGGTCTTGAAGCCCAGCCAGCTCGTCATTTCAGATTCCTCAAAGCCAGGCAGGTGGCATTTTATTCTTGGGCCTTTGGGCAGAGACAGAATTAGTCAAGGAGAGCATTTGCACAGCGCACAGTACCGGGAAGTCGTTAATTGCTTGTATGGACCAACGTCGCCGGGCAGAGCGAGGAGACATCTGTGCGTGAAAACGTTACACCCAGGAGGAGGGAAGAAAAACACCAAGAAAATTAAAAGGGAAAAATATAGAATGAAATGAAAGCTTCCCATACATCTGATGGATTAAAAGGCACCATAATATACTACAAAACTGGGACTGAAATGACTACAAAATCTGAATGTAACATGGCGATAGGTGGATTCCCTCACCTCCCTCCCAACCCGTCACACTTCGAACCCAGCTCCAACGTCCTTGTCCTTCAGTCCAAAACCCTTTTCTGTGTATAAGGAGGCTGACATCCACACTGCTCTGACACAGGAACAGTGATCAAGGTCTGTGGTTCTCTCGTGAGGGTCAGGATCACGGGGCAAGTAGAGTGACAGTGGACTGGGTATGCGTGAGAAGGGTCTCATTCCTAAAAGGGAAGAAGTTCTTCCACACACTCAGTACCATATCGTTTTAATGTGTGGCTAAAGGGCACTGGAGAAATTGGAAATCTTGACCTTGGGACTGCAGGACTATTTTTAGAGTGAAGCCATGGGGAAGCGAGAGCCCCAGAGAAATGCAGGGAAGAGGGAGCTACGGCGAGGGACTTAAGGTCACTCTTGCTAACAACACGAGAATCAGTGTGAAACTGGGCACGCGGGCACTGTTTATGGAAATCAGAAGCTCTTCCAGCAACTTCGAGACCTCCCCAGCTATTCACATTACAGCTATTTTAATAACATAAACTAAAACAAACGTGGGAGGTTGCAAAATTTTGTAAATGTTGAACAGTGTGGTGATTGCAGAGATGGGTGGGTGTAGGGGGAAGGGGCTGTGGGTGGATAGATAATAATGGAAAAAACAATTAAAATTTTTAATTAAAAAATGTTAAAATACAACAACAAATCTCTCAATAAAAAAACTTTAAAAAGAAAAAAATTTTTAAATTTTTATAGGGTAATGCCTAATGTTTCTCAGAAGTTCTGGGCCTTCCAATTCACCCTTAGAGTAAGCCATTATTTCATCAACCTTTAATAGCTGGTCCAGTTACCAAGTGAATGGTAGCATCTCTCTGTGTTTTCTAATTTCCTATAAAAGGTGTCTCATGTGTTTAAAAAATTTTGGAAGTAGCCTTGGAATTACATCTGGAGAACGTTTAGCTTAATATAACAACACAACCTAAGCAGGGCAGGTTCAAAACACAAAAACAAGAGCAAGGGACGAGAGCCCCCACTGGTTCCACATGACTTTGTGATTGCCAAAATAGGCTACAGCACCGCCATTGCTACACTTCATGGCAGTTGAATTAGTTTCCTTTATGTTAGTCAAAGATCTCAGGGATAGAGATCTAAAAGAGAACAGAAATACATAGGACAAAAATCTAGGCTGAAAATAAAAATGGGGAACTTCAGTAAACTGGAATCATTTCCAGAGCAAAAGTAATAAGAGTGGTATCATTTGACCCGTGAAAGCAGACTCCCAAAGGCACAGGACCGCCCTGCCATCCATGAGGAAGAGGAGCAGGCCTCCGTGCAGCGTCACGGCCGCACTCCACCCTCTACTCCTTCCTCCTTACCCCACGTGAGTGGGACGGGCATGAACAGCTTCAAGCAGAGATGAGTTTACTGCAAATTCATCACAAAATAACTGAATTGCTCATTTTAATGTTTTATTAGGTTGAACCGACACTCTTCTTTAAGATTGAGAATAGTCGAGTATCACCAATTTCATTTGATTTAACCTAAAAATTATGTCATCCATTGAAATGTGCCTTCCTTCCCCCAGGGCTTCTAGGGTTCTTGTAATGTTTTATTTCCTGGCCAGTACGACTGTTATTTCACTGAATTACATGCTTATGATTTGTGATCTTTTCTGTGTATATGTTATATAAGCATATAAAAGTTTCATACAAAATTATAATTACAGTGTCTCCCCCATTTTACTTGCTCATTATCTGAAATAAAACTTAAAGACCACTCACTATGTCATCCTTGGGGATGATCACAGCCCATTTTCTGCAGAGAAGCAGCACAGTGGGAACCATACCAAACTGAAATACCACACTCTTTCCTGGGTCCCTCTTTATGATTATGCCGTGTGTAGTAAAGAGGCCAGACCATCAAAACCATGGGTGCAGGACTTACAAATGTTTCTGGATTAGCAGAGGTCCCAAGTTGGAACCAGAGTTATTCTGACTGAACGTGGCCTGTATACACTGTCACAGAGTCGAAAGGGCCAGTCCATGCATCGTGCCCAATCTGAAGCCAAGCATGAGTGGCACATGACATGACTCGAAGGAATCCAGAACTGCCTCTCTGACTACAAGATTTCCTCAACTGGCTGTGACACTAAAGAAAATCCCCACAGCTACCCAACCATGAGTTTGTGTGGCTAGCATGCATGTCGATTAAAAAATGCCTTAGTTCCCACCAGTTTATCAAATCATCTAACCAGTTACTGGCTAGCTTGCATTAAAAAAAAATTTTTTTATTCCAAGAAAGTCTGTATAGCCAGAGGAGTGGAACTCATTTCAGCAGAGATGTGTGAAAAGGACTATAGAAAGTTGGCCAGAAAAGCAACAAAAAATCATTGTCCATGTTTGACTGAATGATTTTGCCCAACTCTGGTCCTTTCTTGAGCATCAGCTACTGCCACTCATTTCAGACGACAAAGTCAGAGAGGGCCAACTACCAGTGTGAACCAAGAAGATTAGATAGTACGCTGCAAACAAAGTGAAGACACCTCCAACCCTTACTAGAAATTGGTTTATTTAAAAGAATTCAATTAAAAATTTTTCATGGAAGTCAATCCATCATTTCCAATTAGTGGAGGAAAACCACAAAGAATCCCTAAGAAATGAGTCTGTGAGTAGCTCAAACATCACGTTAGTTAAAGCCCGTTTAAGCCAAGCTCTCAATCTGACGAGAAAGAGTCCTCAGAGTCCTTCCTACGCTCCTCTGCCAACATTTATGCTGCTGTCACTAAAGGCTTCCGGCAGTTTAGTATGCTGGAGGGATGATGCGTTCTTTGAGAACCCAGGAACAAAAGGACAGGTTCAGATGATTTTTATATGAAATGGTTCATTTAAATGGGTACTTCAGTGTGGACTTAGGAAACTATAAAACCTCTTAGAGATCAACTTTAAAATTTTTCACAGATATGAAGTTCCAAATATATCAAGATCCCAAGCCTTGAGAAATATCCCTTAAGTTGTTGACAAAGATCGGAATTCCAAGGAAGACCTGAAGCTAAATTATTCTATGTGAAAGCATGAGAATCAACTTAATGAATAGGGATTACAAGAACGGGGTTAAATGGAGAGAAGACTATGGATTATAAGAACTAACAACCCCTCCCCCACATACAATTTACAGCAGTTAAAACCAATGGAAAGGCATCAAACAATGGTCTTCCTTTAACGAACTATTTATGAAAGTGAAAGACTAGCGGGGATTGCTAACTCAGCTGCTGGGCGTGGCAGGCAGGAAGACAAAGAGGAATCCAGGGCAAGGATAAGAATCAGGGGCTGTGGCTCTGCTGCTTACCCGCTCCTTGTAGTAGAAGGAGCTGATGGAGACCTGCTCTTTCTCACTGCGAGTGGGGCTCCCACTGTATAAACGAAGGTTCCCAGGGGCCTCTGTGCGGATCTTCATTGGCGCAATCAAACCAGTATGATAAGCAGACAAGGCCGAGAGAGATCTGCGGTTGAAAATGCAACATTATCCATCCTGGCTTCAATCCTTCCACATTTCTAAGTAGTGCTGTTCTTTAGCGCTTGATGAAACCAAGAAGAAAAGACGGATAAAATGGGGGAAAGTGCAAATTTCAAAAAAGAACCAAAGAGAACTTTTGGAATTGAAAAACATTTTATCTGCAAAAGCAGAGAGTGTTTCTATGATTATATACACATATATAAAAAATTCAAAGGAATCTACAAACTACTAAAACTAGTACATGAATTTAGATACAAGGTCAATCTACAAAAATCTACTGCATTTCTATATATTAGAAGCAAACATTTGGAAAATAAACATTTTAAAAATTTAATTAGCAATAGCATCAAAACACATCAAATACCTAGAAACAAATTTAATTTAAAAAATGTGCATTGAAAATACAAAATATTGCTGAGAGAAATTAAAGAAGATCCAAGACAACAGAAAAGTACTCCATGTTAGTGGACTGGAAAATTCCATATTGTTAAGATACCGATTTTCTCCAAATTGATCTACAGAGTCAAAACAATTCCAATCAAAATTTGAACTTTATCATAGAAACCAAACAGCTCATTGTGTCTTTTTTATAGAAATATAAAGGACCTAGAATAGCCAACACAATCCTAAATAAAAATAATAAACTTGGAGGACTCAGACAGATTGGAAGACTTCCTATATAAAGCTACAGTAAGAGTAGTAGTATTGGCATCAGAAGAGAGAAACTGATTAAACAAAAAAGATCCAGAAATAAATCCACAAACATGATCAACTGATTTTCAACAAATGTACCAATGCAGAATGAAAAAAGAAAAATCTTTTCTGTAAATGGTGCTGTATCAGTGATATACCCTCTACTGAAGAAAAAGTGAACTTTGACTTCTAGTTCCTATCATACACAAAAGTTAATCTGAGCTTAATTATAGGTTTTTAATAGGAAATTTAAAACTATAACCTTTTGAAAGGAAACACAGAATAGTTACATGACCTTTGGGTAGGCAAGTATTCTTTTAGACAGAACACAAAAGCATTAACCATAAAATTTAAAAACTTATGAATTGGACTTTATAAAAATTAAAAATGCTATTCAACAAAAAAAACTAAGGAGGGAGAAAGACAAGCCACGGATTAAAAGAAAATCAATACATACATCTAGCAAAGGACTTGACCAAAATGAAAAACTACTGTAAATAAATAATAAACCCTGACTGGTGTGGCTCAGTGGACTTGAGCATCAGCTTGTAAACCAAAAGGTCATGGTTTGATTCCCAGTCAGGGCACATGCCTGGGTTGCAGATCAGTTCTCTGGTTGGGGGAGTGAGAGGCAGCTGGCTGTTTCTCCCGCACATGAATGTTCCTCTTTCTCTCTCTTTCTCCCTCCCTTCCCCCTCTCTAAAAATAAATAAATAAAATCTTGAAACAATAAAAAAAAATGAATAAGAAACAGTCAAAAAAGTGGGCAAAACAGTTAAACAGTTGGGCACATTTCAAAAGATACCCAGATGCTCAATCAGCACAGGAACCTGACTCAACATCACCAGTCATCACCAGGGGCAGTGCGAATTAAAGCCACAAGGAGACAATCCTACACACCCACCACAATGGCTAAAGTTAAAAGAAGTGAAAACACCAAGTTTTGGAGAGGCTGCGGAGCCACCAAAACTCTAGAACACTGCTGGTAGAATGTAAAATGGTACAACACAAATGCTGGGCCCAGAATTTTTTTGGCAATTCTAACAAAATTAAACACACAACTATCCTCTGACCCAGGGACATGACTCCTTAGGTATAGACATTAATACACACATCCATAAAAGGACTTACATTTGTAGGTCCACAGAAAATAGGTGTGTGAATAAGCAAACTGTATTATTTTCATTCAATGAACCTATGAGTACATGCAACAATGAGGATCAATTTCACAAACATTAAGTTGAGCAAATTAAGCCAGACATAAAATAGCACATGCTGGGTGGAGAGGGAGTACAGGAAATAAAAGATGGTGGAGGGATTAACCAAAGAACATTTATGCACAACAGGTGGACACGAACAACAATAGGGGGACTGGCTTGGGGAGGGGAGAAGGCGGGGCTGGGTAGAGGTGAGGGAAGGGAGAAAAAGTGGGAACTGTAACAGCATAAACAATAAAAAAATTAAAATAGCACAAGCCACATGAGCCTATTTAGATGAAATTCAAGCATAGGCAAAACTAAATGACAATGATGGAAGCCAGAGTAGCAGTTTCCTCTGGGCAAAGTCCAGGGAAGTTTTGGGGTGAGGGCAATGCTCTGTGTTTTGATCTGGGTGCTTAGTCATCAAGATATACATTTCACAATTTTGTGCTATAAGTTATAACTCAATAAAATACTGTTAGACCCTGGCTGGTGTAGGTGGATTGAGCATGGGCTGCAAACCAAAGGGTCACTAGTTCAGTTCCCAGTCAGGGCACATGCCTGGGTTGTGGGCCAGGTGCCCAGTGGGGGCCACGTGAGAAGCAACCACACATTGATGTTTCTCTCCCTCTCTTTCTCCCTCCCTTCCCTCTCTAAAAATAAATAAATAAAATCTTTTAAAAAATACCATCAGCGGGTGGGTGGGCTTGATTGGGAGTAAAGGGGAGAAAACTGTACTTGAACAATCATTAAAAAAAAAAAATACCATCAGCATAAAAAACCTTCTAACAGGAACATTTTTCCCTCTGATCTGAAGTTCAGACATAGATATACTTTTGTTTGCCTTTGAGAGTGATTGTTTTCCAGTCCAATCTTTCAAATAAGGAGCCCAGTGTAATGTAAGGGGTGTCCAGCACTTAACTCCTAGTTCTTTCAGGGCCAAGGTCTCATCTCCCTGGGTTACTGCAGAGACTGGCAAACTCCCAGGACAGCAGTGCTCACGCACTTGACTCAATTTCCTTTCTTGTTAGTTCAGCTATTCATTCATAAGTGTCCTAAAATATCACACCAGTACATCCAGGTGTTTGTAGCAGGACGGTTTAGAAGTTATCACAGTCATCATAGTGTAGGACCAGAAGTCTATGGTATATAACTTAGCACATTTAAATTTTAAAAACCAGTACTATGGGGGATGTTGTGTGTGTGTGTGGCGGGGGGTGAGGGGAACAGGGATATATGGGAACTTTCTACACTTCCCAGTCAACTTTATTATGAATGTAAAAGCGCTGTAAATGATAAAGTCTATTAATTAAAAAAAGAAAAAAAAACTTTACCATATGATCCAGCAATTCCACTCCTAGGTAGTGCCCAAGAAAAACGAAAATGTATGTCTACTCAAAAGCTCATATACAAATGTCCATAGCAGCATTATTCATAATACCCAAAAAGTAGAAATAACCCAAATGCCCACTAACGAATGAATAAAATGTGATATATATATAGATGCATATATATAAATATTTGGCAAAAAAATAAAGTGCTGATACATGCTATAATACATATGATCCTTAAACATTATACCAGATGGAAGAAGCCAGTCACAAAGGACCACATCCTGTGTGACTTCGTTTATGGGAAATGTCTGGACTGCACACATTTATAGACCGAAGGTAGAACAGCATGTGCCCGGGGCTGAAAGAATAGGGGACCTAGGGGGAGGAGTGACAGCTAAGGGACATGAAGTTCCTTTCTGGAATAAACATGTTATAGAAGTTGCCTGTAGTGATGGCTGCACGTATCTGTGAACATACTAAAAGACTACTCAATTACACACTTCAAATGGGTCAACTGTATCCTCTGTGAACTACATCTCAATAAAACTATTAATAAAAACTTTTTTCCAAAAGTAGTAATAATAAAAAATGCAGTTAGAACAGCGTTCTAAATGCATTACACGAACTAACTCATTTAATCTTCAAAGTGAAGGAGGTAGGTGCCACTATCATCCCCAATTATTGTCGAGGAAAATCAGGCACAGTCCTCAGGTCATAAAACTACAGAGCTGCCCTGGCCAGGCGGGTCAGCTGGTTGGAGTGTCATCCTGTACACCAGAAGGCCATGCGTTTCATTCCTGGTCAGGGCACACACCTAGGTGTGGGCTCGGTCCCCCCGGTCAGGGTGCGTACGGGAGGCAACCAACCGACGTTTCTCTCTCGCACTGTATTTCCCTCCCCCTCTCTCTGAAGTCCATATTCGCACTGGCGACACTAGACTGCCTCTCAAAAAAAGGAGAAAAGTAACGAAGACTAAACAGAAAACACGCACATTAATCTACTAACAGTGGCTTTCCCTGGGATGAGTTTAAAAAAAAAGAAGAGTTTTCATAATTTAACTTAAAACTCCCTACCGCCTGAGTTCCCCACATACTACTCACACAGCTAAGAAGAATGTGAACACGCTACCATCACGCCAGCAGTGGCATGTTGCTGGTGGGGCTCCACTTACATTTTCCTTGCATTTAATGCTCAAACAATACTTTAGCAACAGGGGAAAGCACATTAAAAAGAAACTTGCCTTATTTTTGACAACAGTGTTTATCAAGCTATTCCTTCTAGTAGTTTGGTCAAAACTTCACATTAGAAAGCTTAGTTGCAATTTAATGAATCTTACCTTTCCCAAGTAAATCTAATAGGTATTTACTAAAGACAAAATAAGTTGTCCAAAGACAGACTCAGTGGTCACTCCCAGGTGTCCACCACTTTGGGAACGAGGATCACTTCGGCAGCCCCAGACTCACCTCGGGGTAGGTTCTGTCGGAGACACTGCTCGATGCATCGTCACAGGCCTTGTGAAATACACCAGGTACCCTGGCAAAGGAGACACCACATGTGCACGTGAGTGTCAGTGAGCTAGACGTGGGGCACCCTAAGGCAGCACTGATCAATCTTTTGTCTATTTCAATATACCTGAAGGACAGAGCACATTTCTGTGAGGTGCAGAGGCTCATGACTGCAGCCATACTTCACAAGGACAAAGGGCAGGATCTCCAGGATCCAGGAGAGATGGGATGTATGGGGTCTGAAAAGTCTTCACAAGTACTTATATCACCTGGCTCGGGGACCTGCCCCCTACTGAGAATCAGGGCTCTGAGTGAGACTCAAATTCTCACTTACCAAGACGGTAATTCTGGTGAACATTCACAGGATATGTCCACAGACACCAGCTGGTGCCGGACCATGTGACACTACTACAGAAGTCTTTTGAGCTCTCAGGAAATAAAAAATGTAGAAAAATTATTCTCTCTCAAAACCTAGAATGAGAGCCCTGGCTGGTGTGGCTCAGTGGATTGAATGCTGGCTTGTGAACCAAAAGGTCGCCGGTTCAATCCCAGTCAGAGCACATGCCTGGGTCGTGGGCCAGGTCCCCACTTAAGGGCGTGCAAGAGGCAAACAGTATCTTTCCCACAGTGAAGTTTCTCTCCCCTTCCTTCTCCCTCCTTTCCCCACTCTCTAAAAATAATAAATAAAATCTTTTTAAAAAAGTCTAGAATCAGAGAACCAAAAAAAGACCAACCTGCTCCACAGAACCTGGCCCCCGAAGTCCTAGGAAAGGGAATATTGGCGTCCTGGTACGACCCATAAGCAGTGGTTACCCGGGCAAATGTGGGTAAGGGTGGTGTGACGGAGTTTGGGAGTGCAAAGGGGTTGCTGGAAGCACTGTCTTCTTGATTCTGAAATTTAAAAAGCAACAGACTAAAAACCACAACCTGTCTCAGAGCTGAATTACAAAATAAAGGCCCGTTGCTACAAATCAGAGTGCCCAGGAGCTGAGGGAGGAAGAGACCAAAGAAAACACCAAAGCTCAGGTTGGCACAAGAACCTCACCACGAAAGACTCAAGACAGGAGACGAGCTGGCGCAGGCAGGGCTCCAGACAGCTCTGGTTGCGTTTCACTTTCTGCAGGGAGGTGTCTTTCAGGATCTGGAAGAGGCACAAAACAAGGTCAAGAATCGCAACATACTTCCTCCTGGTTCACTTCTACTCTTCAAAGCAGTCGGAAGCACCAAGACGCAGGCAGATTGGAACAAGGCCGTGCCTGAGGCTTCCCACACAGCATCCTGCTTTCCACCTTCTCCAGAGGCTGAGAGAGAAGGTTCGCTTCTGAGCCTGCTTCGAGAAGCCCCTTCCTCAGCCAGGGCAGGCACACACGCTGGTTCTGCGAGGGCACATTTCTAGCAATGAAATGAATACTCTATTTGTAGTGACTTCTACTCCTTTCCTCTTCCTCTGCCCTCCCCTGCTCCATGAGAAATCTCAGTACCGCAGAAGTAATACCCTCTGGGCTGAACTGACAACTGCTCTGAGTGATTCATACTCGTATAAGCCGGGGGAACAGATTTCACATTAGTGAAAGTTATAACATGTCCTTTTTTTGATTGTTTAAAATACAAACCCCATCCTTTTAAGGCACACGCTGTATGCACAAATTGACACACACACATGAAGACGGGCCTGCAGACTCGACCCCTGCTGCCCAACACGGCGTCATCACTCACACAGGCACGCCGAGCTGTGGAGCGTGGCTGTTGGGACTGAGGTATGCTGTGAAGTGTGAAATTCACACCAGCGTGGAAGACTTCATACAAAGAAATGTAAATTACCTCAATAATGTTAATTTTCATGTTGATTGCATGTTGACATATTAATACTTTGGTTATATTAGATTAAGTAAAAATATTATTGAAATTAACCTCCTACTTTAAAATTTTTCATGTGTGGCTACTAGAAATTTTAAAATTACATGTGGTATGCATTATATTTTTATGAGATAGCACTGAATTCATCCTTAAACATTTTTTAAAATGTATTTATTTTTATCCTCACCTGAGGACATGCTTATTGATTTTAGAGAGGGAAAGGGAGGGAGAGAGAGGGAGAGAAACATTGATTGGTTGCCTCTCGTACACTTACTGGGGACTGAACCTGCTGCCTGGGCATGTGCCCTGACTGGGCCGAGACCTTCTGGGTTACGGGACAATGCTTCAACCAACTGAGCCACACCAGCCAAATCCAACCTTTAAAGACACTCCTAATCCTATCATTTTTACACCGGAAAGAAAAATCTGTCTTTTGTATGTCTAAACAAGGCAATTAAATATTCAAATTCCAAGTACGAAATGTCAAATACCACAAAACCTGAGTAATTAGCATTTCAGAGATCCTTACGCTATCTGAAAAATTTCTTGGCTACATAGCTAGGTACAGTGCCAGGAGGATAACTGAAATATTAGGGGGAACACTTTGTAAAGTGTGTGATTGTATAACCACTATGCTGTATACCTGAAACTAAAACCAACATCAAACATAAAATTTAATTGAAAAATAAAATAAAAATTGTATTACAGATCACACTCCAAGAAGATGAAGTGCATATGAGATAAACCAGGCAAAAGGTGAACAGCTGTCAGGCGAACTTGGTTTTGTCAGGACATCTCGGTCACAGCACACGTGACGCTACTTGCATTGGAGAGGGTGTGTCCCCCCAGCCCAGGGGCTTGCTCATGGGAACTCTGCCTGATTGGCTCTTCATGAACTGACGAGTCAAGTTTCTGAACCTGCAGGGCACAGACCAGATGCCCGGCTGTGCCTTCTCCACTCAGCACTGCCATCCTTTCACACACTCAGGGTCCCTCGAGGATGGCACTGTCTCTTTTTACGGAATGGATTTTTTTAAATGACCGCATGATTTTTTTCCCTGATCATAAAATATCTTTTCTCATCCCAGACAGTGTGGCTCAGTGGATGGAGCACTGTCCCGTAACCAAGAGATTATGGGTTTGATTCCCGGTCAGGGCACACACCTGGGTTGCAGGTTTATCCCTGGTCCAGGCGGAGGTGTGGGTGACCCCCAGTCCGAAACGTATGATCCCCAGTCCCAGCATGGATCCCTAGTATGGGAGCGTATGAAGGCAACCAATCGATGCTCCTCTCACACTGATGTTTTTCTCTCTCCCTTCCTCTCTATAAAAGCAAATGAAAATGTCCTCGGATGAGGATAAAAAAAAAATAATAAAATAAAATATCTTTTTATCTTCAGAATACATTTTGCCTATTGTTTCCAGATAAATGAAATTGTATTGCAAGGCTCTTAACCTGGGATTAATATTTACTTTTAATGCGATCTCTGAACAGACTGTATATAGTTATAGAACTGCATATTATTCCTATCTAATATTTCCAAAATTATACACAACATTGTGCAGATGTTTCTGGGAAGGGTCTATAGTTTTCATTAGACTTTCAAAGAGTGTCCACGACCTCAAAAGGTCAGGAGCCAGTGCTTACTATATTCCACACAAAGTGAACAGCAAGTGTTAACACTGCAGTGTGTCAGGACAGAGACTTCCAAATCTCATCTACTGGCGTTTTCGTTCGACTTTGCTACTCAACTCAGGGACTCATGCTCATGAGCAGAGCTCTGGACGCGGACCCCCACCTTTAGCAGCTTGGCTTTCATCGTGGACGTGATGGTGGTGGGATGGATGAACTGGAAGGAAGGAGCAGCATTGTTTGGGTACTGAGCGGGGAACTTCACCAGCACCTTGACACGATGGTTGCTGCAGTGCACGGACACCGTGCAGCTCCTGTCTGCGGCGTCCATCTGCAACGGACAAATCGACAACCACTCTGGAGACGCCAGAAACAGTCTTTAGATGCAAATGGATTTAAATTCGCTAACTGAAGGCTGTTAGTTCCTGAAATCTCCAAAGATGAACGTAGAATCTCTAAAAACAAATTAATTTGGAAGATTTGGACAACTCATTAATTTTAGCACTGATTTATTTTCTTTTCCTCTTTTTTAAAATTCATTTACTTTTTTATTATGTTTTTTCCATTTCCATTTCTCGCCCCATATCCTCTGCCACCTCCATCCCACCCCCCAGCATCGAATTACTAAATTCAAAGAATTCAGACTTAAAGCTTCATCCTAAAGTTGTGAGGCAGGCTGAAACATTACTCTGAGAAAGGAAAATAAAGCAGAAAGTTAAACACCTGACTCAATTTAAAAAGAACTCCTTGGAAAATCCATAGAAAAGGCCAGATCAGTGGCTGCCAGGGCTGGGGAGAGCGGAAAGTGGAAACAGCTGCTAATGGACACAGGGTTTCCTCCGGGATGGTGGAGACACTCTGGAATCAGACAGTGGTGATAACTGTGCAACCTCGCGAATGCACTGAGAACCACTACATTATACATTTTACAAGGGTAAATTGTGATGCGTGAATCATACCACAATAATTTTTAAAAAGCACTCCTGGGAAAGGAATTAAGATTTCTTTCTTAAACTAGATCATCAGGTATCCGCACTGGTTTCAACTGGGACAAGGGTGTATAAACTGAGTTGATACAGATAACCAATTAATCTAAGAATCCTTTATCTCTTTCGATTGCTTGTGCTGCCAGCTAGAAAAGACACCTGGAGCACAGTGAAAAGAGCCCCGTGCGTGGGGAATCTGGAGACCTGGGTCCAAGTGTTATCTCCTCCACCAGACAGCTGCTGACCTTGGACAAGTCATTGCACACCGTGTAGTGTCACCACTTCCTGGTCAGTAAAGCGGGGATAAAAAGCACTTGTCGAAGAGTGTGTAAAAGGCTGAATGAGATAATTTGTAAGTGTACATATCCACACCTACTGTTAACTCAATCGGGGCAAAAGAAAAACTAATTAAGTTTTCAAACTCCTTTATAGAGAGACAATTCTCTGAAGCAAAGAATTTCACTATCTACCGAAAAGGAAAAGAGTAAACCTCTCCATGTATGAAGTGAACAAAGAGGTTTGGTCATTTACTACAGATTCCTACTATGAATCTAAATCATCAGATATACAACCGGCTTTAAGGGAAGATTGGACAACAAAGCACAAAAAGCCCTGATGAGTCAGGAGGCTTGGCTTCCAAACTCAGCCTTGCCATTAACTTCACCAGTCACCTGCCAAATCACTGAGCCTTCCCGGATCTAAGTACCTTCACATACAGTAAAAGGGGGTGTTGCAGCATCTAAGATTTTAAGACACGTGCCCATCAGTTAATCCCTTCATTCATCTTATGACAAAGTACTATGGTTAGAAAAAATATCCGCATTTGTAAAATATCGGTTTCTTTAGAAAATCTAGGAAATAAAGAGAGAGACTTCTCTGTTAGAGCAGCAAAGCTATTTGCTAGCCAAAATCACAGCTGAAATAGTCCCTTCTCCCACCAACTGCCATCCACACGAGAGACGACCATCCATCAAGCTCAGAGTACCTCCACGTTGACATTCCGGATCTGCACATTGATCAGGGAGAACTCCTGCTGCAGGGTCTGAGGCAGTCCTGGTTGATCTGATCTCTTCTCTCCCAGCAGACTGCCCAGGGGGTCTTCCTTTAAGACTAGCAAGAGAGAGAGAGGTTCAATTGCTGGCAAGCATCTTCAATACTGAGCCAGAGAGCAGCTCTCAGGTACTTTCTACAGCGCTGAACTGTGTAGCGGGCACCTCCTCTAAAACATCAGTGTGGCCGATTACCTTCTTCCTCTCCATGGCTTGAGCTGTGCTGGTGATCTGTGTCTTGAGCATGAAGGATCTTCTCTGGTTCCGGCAGAAGAGAAATGCCCTCGATGAACTCATCAACACCATCTAATATGTCATTCGCACAAAGCTGCAACAGAGGGTAGAAGATGTAGGTCTAGAGAGGCCAGTGGAAATGGTTGTCGGATGTAGTTAGAGTTCTGACTTAAAAATGGGAATCACAAAGGATAGATCAGTCATACAAAAACTGATACAATCAGTACAGGTTTTATCCATTGCCAGCTCTCCCTGGTTAAATATACAGGAGAATACACTCTATTATTCTACTACAGAATTTTTCAGCCTGTTCATAGTTTACGCAAGCCTCAGAAAACATTATTTTAAATTCTAAGCCTTGATGGAGTTATTCAGTGAACCCAAAAAATATCATAATCTTCAGAGTACTTAGAGCAAATGGTACTTTTTGGAGCAAATAGATTTAAAAGGCAGTAAGGTGATGATAATTGACCAAAATGCTCAAGAATGGCTTCGTACTATGCAGTGCTGCAAATTTTACCCAGCATTTTCTATCCGTTCTGTACAGACTGCTGTGGGGAAGGCAATACAAGTGACACACGGGTCCTGCCTTCAGAAATGCAGCCACCAGAGGAGAAGACAGAACCCTGAGGTGAGGCAGAGCAAAGCAGTTCATGTCAGGTCCCATGTGGTTCATATAAAAAACAGATGCCACCTACGGGGCACAAATTGGAAAGGCTTCATAGAACAGGTGTCGCTGATGGACGTAGAAGGCTCTAAACACTGGGTGAACTTCCTAGCCCATTTAGAAGACAAAGAAATGAAGCCCACAGGCCATTTGTTCAATTTGCTACCCACACCTTCTTATACCAGAACATAAGAAGAAAAGACATTCAGGTTTTCCAGCCTTTAAGTGCTGAATACTGAAGTTGGCTTGAAGACCTCAAAGCCTCAGTGTGGCATGCACAAGCCACTGGGCCAACCAGCAAACACATTAAATACCTATCCAGTATCCTCTAACTTCCACAAATACCACGTTGTGTATTTTTTTTAAGCTTGCACTGTACCCGGTTACATTCCTCCACAACAGCAATGAATACATACCCTCTGCATCTGGGAATCCACCCGCCACATTCTCAAGGTCTGGTCTCGGGACCAGGTAACCAGTTGGTAGTCCTTCGACCCTAGAAATCACCAAACAAAAATCCTGGAAATTTTTCTGGATTCAATGCCAATTTTGCTGCAGGTTGCAATGGAGTGAGAGTCATTCATTCATCCATCCATTCAACAAATATTTATTGAACATCTACACACCAGGCACTGTTCTAGCCACTAGGACTGTAGCATGGATACAATAATCTCTGTCTTTATAGATCTCACATTCCAATGGTAGAAACAGACAAGCAAATAAATACATAATAACATTTCTGGTAGTGATAGTGTTATTAAAAAAAAAAACAGCATAAGACTGATGGGGGAGCTATTTTTAGACAGGACTCCCTGAGGAAGTCACATCTGAGCAGAAACTTAAATGAAGTGAAATAATAACTGGCAAATTAGCAGGTGAAGAGTGATGCTGGGGTTTAATGTCACATTAAACTTTCACCACCACAAATGTTCTTCTTTTATACGCTCTAGAGGAGCCAGGGATGGATACAATTTTCATAAAATGAATTGTTTTAAATGCATCACGACATCTTACTGTTTAAAATAATTTTTGGTGAAAAGATACATGCATCTCTTTATAAAATAAATCTTTAGCGTTCTGAGTTGACCAAATTATATTTTCACATATTAGGCCCGGTCAAAGGGACATTATTCTGAAAGGCTCAGAGTGCTTCATGAAGGATTGGGACATGTTAGGTAATTATCTAGAATCTCCTTCATGGCATCTTCAGGGGGCAAAGAATTCAGAACCAATTTCACCCAACTCCCTCTTTTTTCCCCCCGTAATTCCCTCATTTTACAGATGGGGAAACTGAGGAAACAGAGACCACGGTCTGTCCAAGGTAACAGAGGGAGTGAGGGACAAAAGTCCCTTTCCTTCTCTGTCACTGCCTTCAGTCAGTGTTTTACCATGTCCCTGTGCAAACCAAGCAAGACAGAAATGCCTCTGAGCTACTGCCTGTTATGAGTCCCACCATCTAGACTCAAGTTCACAGAGACAATTTTCTGATTCCCCATCTGGCCTCTTTTCATGTCCCTGACTTTGAAGAAAAGTTATACCTAAGTCCTATCTAAACCCAACTCCTCCACCTGTGCCTTTGGCCCTATTCCATCTCATTTTCAAATTCCCTTGCTGTCCCACACACTCCCTTGCCGGTGTCTTCTCCTTGCCTTCAAAGAGAGAGGGCAACAGCCTCCGCCAGTCAACCTCGTCTACTCCTTGCCTTGGGAGGCTCCTTCGTTCACAAACCCAGTCCTGCTGCCTCTGTTTAGTTACTTACCATCTGGCTTCTTTCCTCAATCTGGCTTGGAACTCCTCTCTTAATGGTTCTGTGGCTTCCTCTGCACACAATTAAGTGCTGTTCCCTATTCTGCATGGTAACCCTTCAGCAATACCCAAAACCGAGGGCTGCCACCTCCCTCACAAGGTTCCCTCTCCCCCTGGGCACAGCGTTCTGATTCTCTTCCCCCTCCCTGCGAGCTCCTGCACCGCAGTGAGAACCGAAATCAAAGCTTTAGGTGGCCCGATAAAAACAAAGAGGATACAGCCATAAAAATAAAAAGTAAAACACAAGAACACATGAAAGATGATCACGTTCACAAAAGGTTAAAAAAACAAGCAAACCTGAACAATTTTGAGGAATGCAAAAATGGGCGGTAAAACTAAAAAGATAAAAACAAATCATGATACAAGAAGCATCAGGATGGTGTTTACTTCTGGAGAAAGAAAGGGGACTGTAATCACAAAGCTTCTGGAGTTCCAGCAATGTTCTCTTTCTTGACTGTGGCTGTGGTTACATGGATTTTCACACTATAATTATTTTTTTAAACTGTATGTGTTTTATGCAAGTTTCTAGATGGATGATACATTTCACAATAAAAAGGAATTTAATAAAACACCTATGACTTGTATTCAAAACTTCACTACTGGCTAGACAGTCCCAATTTCCACAACTCATCCCACTGGCATATAGACACAGATAACTGAAAATTGGTTACTAAAAACTTTTCATTTCTATCCAAAGCTATGGTCCAACCTCTCCCTGCCAGACAGTGGGGCAACGACATCATCTGTTTGTTAGGGCAAAATGCACAAGAATAAGTTGAAAGCCAAAGTCATTCATGCAAATTAATGGGGTAAAGACCAAGCAGCCTCATGTTTCTAGAAGCAAGAGAGATTATGGAAAATAAAGATAAAAAAACTAAGAGGATGATCAAAAGAGTCCTTTCAAAAACAACCTTGGGTGTTCAACAATTAAAAAAAAAAAGACTTAATGGCTACTGTTAAAAAAAAATCCTGGAAGAGGTTTGTGAGCGTCACAAACAAGCTAGGGTCAGAAGACAACTGCTCTCACCCCAGGTCTACCAGAGACCTCTCCTGGGCTCTGGACAAGTCACACCACTCCACTGCCTGGCTTTCCTTCTACGATATGGAAAGACCAAGAAATATACTTCTGTAATACGTCTAGAGAGCATGGCAGGAAGATCTCAAGAAAAGAGAGGCTGCAACTAAATCTGTGAGGTGAGTTGGTGGAGAATCTGAGGCAGAGGGCTTTCTAACTCCCATTGGACTTCTGACCCCGCATTAGTGAGGGCCGGCTGATTATGCTGCAATAACAAACCCCACATCTCAGTAGCTTTACAGCGAGGATTTCATGCTCACTCTGTATCTCTACCGTCTACTTCATCCTCACTCCTGACCGGAGCATTTCCAACTGGAGTGTCACCAGCTGCCTCGGCAGAGGCAACAAGAGCATGTAATTGCACACTGGCTGTTAATACTTCAACCAGAAGAGACCACATGATGTTTCATGTTTCGTGTTCAAAGCACATCATCTGACCAAACTTATCTTCAAGCGGATGGGAGGTAAAACACTACAATGTGTCTGTGATGAGACTGGGACTATGTGGTGGGCAGTGATGACCTCGGGTCTCCCTCACCAACAGAGTGGGAATAGTGACCCCAGAGTGTTCAGCCCTAGAAACGATCCAACAGCAAGTCTATCCATTCCGTGTAGACCTGTTCCACACAGGGGAGAGACGACACTGCACCGAAGAGAAGAAGCGGAAACTCAGGGGAAGAATCACAGCCCGCACCTCGCTACATCCACCTGTGAGTGAAGGCGGCAGACCCCTGATTCTCTCACCCCTGAGACCAGCCCTGTTTCGACGCCCTCCTCACTGGGTCACACGGCTGCCCTCACCGAGCACTGTGGAGCTGCTGAACAGGGCTCAAAAGGACATCAGGCGGCGGTCCTAGTGCGCACTCACCTTCCTTCTGCTTCCTCCACTGGAACTCCAGAACCACATCATCGTGCCCCACAAACGTATGGACTGGGGTGTTCAAGTCAAAGACATTCCACAAGAGAAGACTGTTCTCCCTCCGCAGCTGGGGAACCATCACAGTCACTAATCCATTGCTGAAAGGCTACGGCAAGAAAGGGAAATGCGTGATTATTCCCAGGAATATTGTGTCAGTAACTAAGTTGGAATTCTTTCCTAAAATAAATTGGATGGAAGGAAGGTCCCAATCCAACTGGGGAAAATTTTTCCAATTACCCTAAGTTGACCATCACATCAACTTTTTCTTTTGATTTGCTTCTGGGAGGAACGACAGCAAGTAAAAAAAAAAAATCAAGCTAAGCCAAATACTTGAAGAACTTTAAAAATCTTTAAAATAAGAAAATGACTCTGTTGCACACACTGTTTCACATCCCAGCCACTCTCCCACAGCTCCCTCTATGAATTACTGAGAGCTTTCGTGGAGTGCGCATGCAAGACACCTCGGGGAAAGCCCAGAGCAGCAAGCAATATTCCTGTCTGGTGGAGATGCATCAGGGGCATACCATCCACCTGAGGCATAAGCTCCCCACGGCCCCCAGTGCCGCGGCTATTCAACAAAACCCTTCCAGTTAGTTTGAGGTCTGACGAGTTTTCTTACCAACACCCGATCTGCTGGGTAGCTAAGGAGCCCGTCTGATTGACAATTAGACACTGCTCTTCAAGGAATAAGCCATCATCACCTAAGAGCATGTTCATCAACACCGCCCTCCTGGCAGCACTCCTGGACTTCTCTGTTTCTTTTTCTAAAGCAAACATGTTCATCCAGAGAAGTGTTTTGATTCATAAGAACAACCAGAGTATTATGCTAAGTGAAATAAGCCAGGCATAGAAAGACAAGTACCATATGATTTCACTCATATGTGGAATCTAATGAAAAAAAGAACTAGGAAGAAAAATAGAGACAAATCCATAGATAGAGAGGAGGTTGACAGCTGTTGGGGGGTGGGGGACGAGAGGCTGGGGGCTGGGAGGGGGATGAAGGGATTGAGCAAAGAAGACTAAAGAAAAAAGAACATCTGTTGCTGGTAAGTATTCCCAGATGCAAAAGCTACTTAACATCCAAACTCTCCACTACGCTCTGCAAGGTCCCAGGGGGCCATGTTCCTTAACGTACAAAGGCAGCTTTACTCATCCCTGTGCTCCCTTTCAAACTGACACTAAGAGAAATGTATTACCCCTGATCAGCAGCTATCAAATTGGCAATAGAACAATTGTTTGGAGGCTGAATATACCCCTATATTTGTAGCATTTTGTGGTTTATAATATACAATTTTTTCAAAAGGAAGGCATACTATGCATGTACTAAGTGCCACTGAATTGCTCACTTTAAATGGTGGCTTTTATCACAATTAAAAAAAGAAAGCATCGTGAAAATTATTATTCCTATCTTACCAAGGAGAAAACCACTGCTCGAAAACACCAAGTTGTTTGCCCAAGGCCACACAAATATTACATGTCTCACTGCAGTATTATTCACAATAGCCAAGATATGGAAACAACTTAAGTGTCCATCAATGGATGAATGAATAAAAATGTGGGGGTGGTGTGTGCGTGTGTGTGTGTGTGTATGTATACATGCACACACACACACACAATGGAACACTGTTCAGTCAGGAGAAAGAAGGAAATACTGCCACTTACCACAGTGGAGGTGAACCTCGAGGGCAGCGTGCTAAGTGAAGTTAGGCAGAGAAAGACAAACACCGCACGCTATCACTTACACATGGAATCCAAAAAAGCCAAACTCAGCTCTGGCTGGACAGAGTTCAACTGCTCAGACCACTGTCCCGACCTGCCAAGGTGGCAGCAAGGTTTGATTCCCGTCAGGGCACATACGAAAATCAGCCAAGTGATGCACAAATGTGTGGAGCAACAAACTGATGATGTTTCTCACTCTCTCTCTCTCTCTCCCCCTCCTCCCTCCCTCCTCTCTTTTTCTAAAATCAATCAATAAATTTTTTTTAAAAAAGCTGAACTCATAGAAACAGCAAGTGGAACAGCAGCTACCAGGGCTGAGGGCTGAGGAAGAAGAGGAGGTGTTGGCAGGAGGGCACAGACTTCAGTTACAGGGTCAAGTGCAGGGCTCTGACGTATAGTCTGGTGACTAAACACAACACCACCATGTCACATACCTGAAAGGTGATGAGGAACGTAATGATGTGATGGAGGTGTTTGCTAATGCTAAGGCAGTAACTGTTTTGCCACATGCACTCGATCAACTCGCTGTACATTTGGAACTTACACAACGCCACATGTCAATCACAGCTCAGGAAAGCTGGGGGGGGGGGGATTAAGTGGCACTGCCGGACCCCAAACCCAGGCCTTCTGAATCTAAAGCCAAAGCTCTTCCCACCACAATCCATTGACCACAAGCCCTCAGCCGTCTGCTTCCATCTCGCCCTCTTCCCTTGCCGTTAGGGACTGTCTTCGCACTGCCTAGCGTCCCAGTCTAGCTATGGTGAGCAATGCTAGTACAGATTCCTACCCAACACTCCAAGGGCAAATTTTTAACTGCAATTAGATAACACCTTTTATGCCAACATGACCACCTTTTGTCCCACTCCTAAATCAAGAAAGAAAAAGAAAACAGCCTCATAAAGTAAGTAAGAAATGGGCCCTTGGGCCCTTGAGCCTAGATGGAAGTCCCCCAGCATGAGACGGGGGTCACACTCACAGTGTATCTGGCCTTCCAGACAGGCACCTGGCAAGGGAGAATACTGAGGTATTTCCGAGGCTGGCGGTAATCCCAGAACTGGAAGAAAGAAAGCAGGATAATTGTAAAATAAATGCCACTAAAAAGCTCAACCGCTGCCCTGGCTGGTGTGGCTCACTCAGTTTGATGGGCATAATTCCACAAAGCAAAAGGTCACCAGTTTGATTCCCAGTCAGGGCACGTGTCTGGGTTCAGGTTCAGTTTCCAGTTAGGATATACACAAGAAGCAGCTGATCAATGTTTCTCCCTCACACTGATGCTTCTCTCCCTCCTTTCTCCTCTCTCTAAAAATAAATAAGTAAATCTCTTTAAAAATAAACTCAACTATTGAAATAAGAACTCAATGTGTTTTGTCCTCTGAGGCAGGGGTCTCTAACCCCCTGGCCACAGACTGGTACCAGTCCACAGCCTGTTAGGAACCGGGCCACACAGAGGAGGTGAGTGGCGGGTGAGTGAGCTAATGAACAGGTCCCTGGTCCCAAAAAGGTTGGGGACCGCTGTCCTAAAGGTGCATTTCAGCGGTGCACTTCAGTTAGCCCCCACAGCCGCACCACTGTGACAGAGACAAAGAAAACCTCCATCTCCAGTTTTCAAACTTCACAGGAGAACTTCAGGACTTCAAGAGGACCACCCTTGGGCAGATCCCTGCCAGCCTGCCTGTTAAACATGATTCTAGCCAAAAGGTGAGAGTGACATGATTTCAACCTGTATCACTTTTACACCAAGTAGGGTAATTTAACCAATAACAACAGCTGAAATGCACTGACTACTTACTGCACTTCAGACAGATGTCTAGAGTTTCAGGGTTTTTATCCCATTAAATCATTATGACAACCCTGTAATGGGTGTTGTGAATCCTTTTTGCAGATGCAGAAGCTAAACTACTAAACCACGTAACTTTCGCAAGGTCACACAGGAAAAAGGTGGCTATGTGACAGTCTGCATGCCCACCAACCCACTCACACCCCCCACCCACCCGCTCCTACAGGAGAGTTGTAGAACCTGAAGTTGCACTCACACAAAGGTGAGCCAGACACAACTCTACCTTGGAGGCGCCTGTGCTCTCAACGGAGAGACAAATGCACTTAGGGTCCGAGCACTGGCCATGAAAGCGGCAGAGCACCGAAGGCAGGAGGGCCGAGTCTGAGACTCTGAACCACTAAGGTATTAAGAAGTTATTTTCACCCTGGCTGGTGAGCTCAGTTGGTTAGAGCGTCTTCCCTGAGTGCCAAGGCTCTGGGTTTTGGGCACATACAATCCACGGCCAGGGTACATACAAGAATGAACAATGAATGCATCAGTAAGTGGAACAATCAATTTTTCTCTCTCTAATCAAGTTTTTAAAAATTATTTTCAAAAACATGCCCTGGCTGGTGTGGCTCAGTGAACTGAGCACGGGCCTGCAGACCAAAAGGTCGCCGGTTCGATTCCCAGTCAGGGTGCATTACTGGGTTGTGGGCTAGGTCCCTAGTTGGGGACACACAAGAGGCAACTGGTCAATGTATCTCTCTCGCACATCGATGTTTTCTCCCTCCCTTCCCTCATCTCTAAATCTGGAAAAGTTGGGTAGCTTCTTTAAAAGTTAAACACACACCTACTCCAAGACCCAGCAATCCCACTCCTACACATTTGTCCAGGAAAACCGAAAATTTCTACTCACAAAAAAGTCTATACATGCCTGGTTACAGCAGCTCTATTTACAACCACCAAAAACTGGAAACAGCCCAGATGTCATCCAGTGGGTCAAGAGACAATAAAGTGTAGTATAAAAGGTGTAAGAATCATTGGTTCTTAAAACAACTTGGACAAATCTTAAAGATGTTATGCTGAATGAAAGAAGTCAACCTCAAAAAGTTATGTACTGCATGACTCCATTTTAATGACATTCTCAAAAGAACACAAACTACAGAGACAGAACAGACCATGGTTGGCAGAGTCGGGGTTGGAGGAGGGTGCGACTGTAAAGGGGTGGCATGCGATAATTCTGGTTCTTCTGACAACTCTTTTTTGCCAAATTCAGGACCCATGTTCAAAGCTAAAACAATTGTGAAAAGATGTCTTTTCCCTCTATACTACTTTTGAGTTTCCCGGATGGCTGCAGGGTAAACTATAACTTGCTCCCTCAACTTACAGAAGAAGGGAAACTATAAATAATTAGGTATGCTTGGCATTCTACAGATTTTTAATTAGTTCATTACAATGCTTTCCTACTATCAAGTCCACATGTGAAAAACTAGCGAATAAAAGGGAAGTTCAACCTCCCCTAGTTAATCATCTACAAGTACAATAGTATCACTATGAATGCATTTCAGTTGTTGACTTTTCAGGTTAGAAAGAAGTATATCTGTGTTCATTTACAAAGACTGGCATGACAATTAGCAAAATTAATCCTTAGCTTTTAAAGGTTAGGGGTACGGGGACAAAAATCCAAATCCAAAACAAACAAACCAGAAAAGCACTTCTGGCACATAAATGTAAATTACAATCCTAGGAGATTTACAAACCTCAAGACAGAAGCTAACTTCTAAGCCGTAGTATAGGATTCTAGTTTTGCTAACCAAACCAAAAAGTGCATGCCTATTTGAATAAAACAAAGCATTAAATTAATGATGCTGAATCACAAAATCGCTAAGCAAATTTCTGTGGTCCAATCTCTTGTCCTTCCGGGAACAGACCTGACCACAAGGAGGAAGGTGGAGCAAGGCTGACTCTGTGCCCTGCATCCTTTCGGATAAGGAGGCACATCACATCCCCCAGTCAAAAGAAAAACAAACAGCAAGAAACACTACACTCTGAAATAAACCAAAAATAACAGGGTCGCCAAAACACACAAAACCTTCAGCATTTCCTATGAGTTAGAGACTCTAATGAAACAACTCTGTTCCTGACTTCTGCAACGCCAATGTCTGAGGATGTCGTAATTTTGCCGGTACGATCATCACGTAGAGAAAACTGCTGGTCTTCCACCCCCAAGAGACTAATCGTAAGCTTGGTAACCTTAACAAGTCTGTGGGCTTTTCTCCTTTACATATATATCTGTTGTGGGGTTTGGGGGGATTTTTTTTGTTTTTGTTTTGTGTTTTTTTTGCTGAGCCAGTCCTTCTGAAATCTGACTTCCTGGCAACTGCTTTGCCAGTAAACGTCTTTTCCTTGAAAAGCTTTTGTTTCTGACTTCCTTTCGCAATGGGAAAGGAACAAAGTCCAGGAGCCACACCACATACATGCTACTAATACCTCACTCCTGCTGGTCTACTTAGCCAGGTTTACTTGCTCAGTTCCCCAAGATGCACATGAACCCCTGAAGCACTCGCATAATGCTAACCTCCTGTAGCTTTCCTTCAGAGGGCAGTGCTGTCTCCCCAACACAGCTCCCCAACTCCCCCCATGGGGTACCACTCACCTTGACAGAATTGTCTTGACTGGAGGTAGCAAGAATGTGCTCGCTGTCTGGGTGCCAGTCCAGGCCATGGATTTTGGAGAGGTGGGCTGCTAGATATTCCACTGCCGTACTGGGTTTCTGCAAAGGATCAGCACTGAGCACTGGCGATTTAGAAAAAACTCACTGAATGTCTACCATGTAACAGTCTGCTGGGTGCCAAGTGGGAGTACAAAACTACTACAGATACTGTCTCTATTTTTAAAAAGCCACTGTTTTTGTTTACAACAAACAACAATACTTATCCAGTTCTCCTTCACGCATGCTCTGTATATGGGCCTGGGGACCTGACTTCTTTCTGCTCCAGCCCCTGGGTCGCTTTAAGGATAGGAGATAATGGGTGCTTTTGCTCTTTAGTATCTCAGTCCGTAATTCTTGCTTCCCTTCCTCACAATCACCTAAGAAGAGGGACTGTGCCATCCAAACAGATGCAACCTCAATCCTATGCCTAAAAGTGCCAATATTGAGACCAAGCCCCCAAAAGAGAATGAACACCCATCTCAAAAGAAAACAATACACAGTTAATAAGCATATATAAAATGAACAAACTCAAAAGGAAACCTCAGAAAAAGGCATTAAAACATTAAAAGAGCCCTGGCTGGTGTGACTCAGTGGACTGAGTGCCAGCCTGCAAACAAAAGGATCATTGGTTCGATACCCAGTAAGGCACATGCCTGGGTTGTAGGCCAGGTCTCCAGTAGGGGCATATAATAGAGGCAACCACACATTGATGTTTCTCTCCCTTTCTTCCTCCCTTCCCCTCTCTAAAAGTAAATAAATAAAATCCTAAAAAAAAAAATTAAAAGATATTTTATCAAATTAGAAGATATCTGTAAATAATAATGCAGTGAGTCTGCATTTATCACTGAGAGTGTACATATAAAATATCACAACCTTTTTAGGAATAAAATTTGACAATTTTTATCAAGAGACTTAAAATTTTCCTTTCTTAAGGGAATAGTCCAAATTCACAAAAAGCTTTAGACACAAAAGATGCTCATCTTGGTGTTATATGGAACACCAGAACACCAGAAAAAAATACAAATAGTAAGTGGGGAATAATTAAAAATTTTAAATCAATTATAATACAGCTATCCAATATAATATATGTAGTCATTAAAAGTTATACTTGGAAAAATGAAAAAAAAAACAGTTATACTTAGAGATTATAGCATAAGGAAATGCCATCTTGTAATATTAAATGAAAAGTATACATAACTATGTATGTGGTAGGATAAACCATGGTAAAAAAAAAAAAAAAAGGCAGAATAAAATAAAATATCAAATGTTAGCATCTGGCCCTGGCTGGTGTGGCTCAGTGGACTGTGTGCCAGCTTGGGAACTGAAAGGTCACCAGTCTGATTCCCATTCAGGGCACATGCCTGGGTTGCAGGCCAAGAGCCTGGTTGGGGGCGTGCGAGAGGCAACCAATGGCTGTTTCTCACACATCAATGTTTCTCTCCGTCTCTACCTCCTTTCCTTCCCCTCTTTTGAAAAATAAATAAATAAAATCTAAAAGAGAAATGTTATCATTTATCTCTGGGTAATGGGACTGTGAATGATTTTTATTCTCTCTTTTGTATTTGCTACAAAGGGCATGTGCACTTCTATAATCAACATTAGTCTCTGGGGAAAAGAAGTTAATCTCCGAAGTTCAAGAGTACAGTCTCCAGAACCAGCCTCCCTGAGCTAAATCCTAGCAACAAACTGTGCCTCAGTTTACTCATCTGTATAACATGGATAAAAATAGTACCTACTTTAAAGACTAGTTGTAAAGAGAAACAAGCCAATACACACGAAGTTCTTAAAACAATGCCTGTGCCTAATAAATGCTCAGTAAGTGTCAGTACCATTCATCTCACAGGAGCCTGGACAAAACCCAGCAGCACCACTGATACCGCGCTACTCAGAGCCTCTCAGGCCTGCTGCCATCAGTGCTGCTGGGACTCCAGAAAGTGCCAGAGAAGTAAAACCAACGAGGTTTGCAATCTGTCTGAGCAGATGACGTAGGTATTAACAGCCAAAAATGAAGTTAAAACCTTTTAAACAAAATAGATAAAAGGCCTGCTGAGGGCAGCCAGGGTGATCAGCAGACCAATGAGAAGAGTGGGAGGGAAGAGTCTGGCAGTAGGTACCACAAGATAAGGAACACGGGCAGCGTTTTTGAAAACCAGGTACTGACGGAGCTCCTTTGTCTATGGCTCTGAACACAGTTTGTAGCAAAGAGGGATGCACTACAACTGACCACATTTTATTTACGCCATTTACTATATTTAAATACTATGCTAGTATTTAATACTATGCTAGTATTTAAATACTACACTAGTATTCCTTTTCCTATAGTATTCCTATAGGAAGAGAAATAAAACCAATTGCCAATTTAAGAAATAAAGAGGATAGAAGAATGGCTATTACAGCCCTGGCTGGTGTGGCTCAGTGGACTGAGTGGCAGCTTGCGAACCAAAGGGTTGCCGGTTTGATTATAAAATTACCTTCTCACTAAGAGCGGCCTGAGGCTTAGTGAAAGCTGCCTTAGTGAAAGCTTCCGCCAGCACGCGCTCCCAGCAGGAGCTGGCACCCAGTGCAGCAGACCCCCAGGCTCTGCTTCACTTCCTGGTCTGCTCCACAATGGAAAGACGTGATTCTCTGCGAGCAGGGAAAGGGAGCAGGGCAGCCAGAAACAAAACCAAGACTTTCCAGTCAACACCTGAGTTGGGACAGTCCCTGAACAAGTTTCAGGAAAACCCAAAAGTAGATTCTCCAGTTGAGGATCTCCAGCGCTAAGGTTTCACAGAGCAGGAAGCGGTGTGTAGACCCCAGATCTTGCAGGGGCCGACTGCTCTACGCACTATTACCCAACCATCTGGCAGTTAGATTTGGCGGTGGCCCTTTCCCCGCATCATTACTGTCACTGATGTCAACATACTTTCCACTACAATGGCCGTCTAGGGCCCTGCACCTCTTTCATGCTTGTCAGTCACTCGAGCTGCTGCAGGGACAATACATGGTCTGCAGGCTCTTCTGAGGCCAGCAGGACAGCTAGGCTTCTAAGGGAGGATTTATCTATGCAGCTGAGTACTCCGTGCCTCAGTGACTATACCAGAGATATTCAGGATGGCACAAGTCCTAGAACAACTAGTTTTCACTTTGCAGTCTGGGGCAGTTGACCACCCTACCATAGTGTCAGGCCCCCCAGGCTTGCCCTCCTCAATGATACACTCACTATCATCATCTTTAAAAATAAGGAAAGGGAGGCTTGGAGAAGTTTAGTGACTCACCTGATGCCACACTTAGGGGGCAGCAAGATGGGACTAACTTCAGTCAGGCCGAGCTCACTTTCTCACCCACTGGTCGTAACACCTCGCTTCCCTCTCTTCCCTCAACACCAGTCTGACCAGGAAACCAATGTCATCTGGGACTGTGATCTTAACGTGGCAATTTGCCACGCTGCACAGGGCACCCTAGACTCTCAAGACAGGTCCTGCTGCTCGCGACACCCTCTTCGGACCCTCTGGGAGCGATTAAAGGCCAACTGGGGGGAGAAGAGAGACTACTCACCCGCTTGTCCCATATCCGTACATCCCCATCGTGACTGGTGGCAAGGCAATTAGCATTTTTTTTATTCCATTTGACCTGTGAGGCACCCGCTGCAAAGAGAAACCAGGGGAAGAAAGCTGCTGCTCTCAGCACCTTCGGAACCAGAGGGCAGCACGTCCGGGGCGCTGGATAATGAGCTCTGGTTCAAATGCGCACAGAACCCCTCACGTTTCTGTAAGTGCACCAACTCTACCATGAAGTGAAAATAAAGCCAACAAAATCAATGAATTAAATAACACCGAGGAACAGCATCAGAGTCCGCTAATTGAGGAAATAACTTCCCTTGAGAAAAAATCTACAGGTTACCTCCAAGCAGCATGAGCAGAAAATGCAGCTTCTCAGAGAGAAGCTGAACGTGGCTGGTTGGTAACTGACTCATCACACAACCTGGCCTTTACCATCTCCAGTGACACACTTGAACTCCCACCCACAGGAGCCTCAGCTCATGCTTGCTCCTTATCTTTTTTTGTTTTGTTTTGTTTTTTGAGAAACAGTCTTGAAAAATAAAGCCCACAGCTAAAGCTGTGATGAAAAATAAGCCCCAGTGTTGCCCAATTCTGCTCTCAGAGGGTTAGATGCACCTCCCCACCCCCATCCGTGGACAGACATGGCCACTGGCCCTGCATTGAATCAGGGACAGGAATCAGCCAGGCCCTGTGTGGACACAGGCCTCCCCCACTCTGCAACACAAAGAACAACAGTGACAAAAGAGTTACTACTCAGAAAGGAGGCACAGTGTAAGATGACAGAAGAGGTTGAGAAATGTGGAAAACTGGGTCGTAACAGCAACTATAGCTGACTCTTAAAAACAATCAGGTTAAGTTAAGCCAGAACCAAACAACGGTTCTCCTTCCCACCTGCTGTTATTCTAGCTCAGATAATACATGATATTTCTGCTTTGACAGCTCTCCCTTTGGGGGGATGTTTATTACTGGGGACACCACAGCAGATCTGGGCTTTGCAGAGCAACCTGATCCAAGAAGTCTGGGGAGCATGACAGATAAAACAAAGACTCAGAATCTAACAGGAAACAGAGTTTAGGCCCAAGACTTATCTTTGCTTCGTTTTGGTGAAGGTATCTGTCTTTATGTTGTATTTTTTTCCTTGAGAGACAGGGCATAAGTCATCTAAGAATAAGGGGTGGAGACCCCTTATAATGAAGAAAGGGAGTGTATTACTTAGTAGACCCAGGGTGTTTTGTTTTGTTTTGTTTTGTTTTGTTGTAAGAAAGTAGTATCAGCTAGAGAATGAGTAACAAGAACCTGCTTCATCTCCGTCTGACAGTAACTTGAAAAGTTCCAAGACAAGCTCTGGCCAGATGGTTCAGTTGGTTGGACCATCATCCCATAAATCAAAAGGCTGCAGGTGATCCCAGGTTAGGGCACATACCTAGGTTGGAGGTTTGATCCCCGATCGGGGTGCATACGGAAGGAAACTGATCAATGCCTCTCTCTATCTCTCTCACTCTCCTTTCCTTTCTCTCCAAAATCAGTACACATATCCTTAACTGAGGATTTAAAAAAAAAAAAAAGCTCCAAGAAAATACTTTTCCCAGTGGGGGATCTGTCAGGCCAAGGAGCCTCCCAGAGATTCTGGCAGCCCCCTCGTTCACCCTGCTATACTAGGATCGCGATACCAGGGTCACACAGAGGTCCCAGACTATGAGTTCTCACACACAGACAGCACTTGGGAGCACACAGGGATGTATCCTCACTGACTCCCCACTCTGGAGAGAGCTCCCAAAGAGTTGGGGGTCACAGATTTGGGGAGCAGAAGTGTCCGACGCTGCACCCCTCAGAGCACACTGGACCGGGCAGCTGGCGAAGGCCTACCAGCCTCTCAGGCGCCTCTGCTCTCCCAAGCAGCTTTGCCGCCACTGAGGGACCTCACTGAGGCACAAAAGTGAAAGAAGTCTCCCACTTCTGTTTTTCAGAAGGACCTCTAACAGAAAAGAAGACAATTCAAACAAGTGGGCTGAAAAAATGAACTATCTTGGTTTTCATGGTTCCTCTATGAACAATCTAACTTAGAAGTTTATTAAGTGGAAATTACAAAGTCAGAGGAATGTAATCAAGGCATTTGCAGACCATATGTATTTGTATTCAGTTGGATGTCTTCTGCAACCACGTCTGTGGACTATTCTATGTCTGAGCTCATAAGTGCCTAAGGTTGGGGGTGCACCAGATCTATAGAATTGTTAAGCCCTTAGCATGGAGACACAGGGGCTTGATTCTACTTAAACATTTACAGAGCATCCCCTTGGGTCATGCTGACCTTGGTCTATAGCACTGAGGCAGAGAGACATGTCCCTAACCTCACAGAACAGATAATCTAGACCTTAGATGAGGAGGTGTGGGGGTACAGGGGAAAAGAGAAGAACCATGTAATCATTTTGGGACAAATAGCAAATAGGAATTCAAATGCAACAAGAAGGTAGAAAGGAGCAAGCAGGATTTAAGAGACAGATAATATATGTTTTTATCAAGGACGCCAAAATGTAATACTGATGACTGGGCTCCATCCCTCTGAGTAAGGTGCACCAGTTCTACACCCAGCTTCGACCCTCAGGAACTAGTGGGAAACTCCGCAACAGCCCCGGTGCAGAATCCCAACAGCAGTCCATTCTAACTGAGCAGTGAAAACAGGAAGACCAGGAAGTACTTTCAAAGACTCAGTGAGTCCATATAAAATGACACCGTGGAGACACAGTCAGCGTCATCTAGATTGTGGGGAAACCGCAAGACAAACCACCTGGTTTCTTCAGTAAACAAACTGCAGAAAAAGAAAAGCAAACCAAAAAAGGAGAGGGAGAAGAACCCTACCAATTAAAAAAGATGGGAAATATATCAACCACTTACAAGTACAGACTTGACTTGGATTCTGATTCAAATAATCGTTAAAAAAAAAAAAAAAGAAAGAAAAAGAGACCATTGGGGAAATCTGAATATTGCTTAAATGTATGATGATAATAAAGAGCTATTATTAATATTTTAGATATGTTAATAGTTTTCAAAAGAATTCTTCTCTTGCAAAAAAATACTAAAATATTTGTTGATGAAATAATGGGATACCTGGGATTTGCTTCAAAATAATCGCAAAGAGAACAGGATGAGAGGCGGGACAGGGGATGGACGTAAAGATGAAATAAGGCTGACAGTGTGTTGACAACTGTTGATGCTGGATGATGAACACAAGGCACTTAATTTTATTCTATTTTTATACACATTAGAAATTTTCCTAATAAAGAGTTTGAAAACAAATCAATTTGGTTTTTGTCTTTGCATTGTGAAGTAAATTCCTGACCACAACTCAACAGCACTCTAATTTCTAAGAGCAGCCTGAAGCAAACCCCTTGCAATATGCGGTTCACAATTTCACTCAGCCCTGATGAACCGTGGGGCGTAGGGCAGCCAGCATGAGAGCAAGAATGGAAGGGAAAGAACAAAGACATGCTGGGGGGAGAGTACACTCACCTACAGCAGACAGTGCAATGGCAGGTTTCCTCGTGTCTCTGAAACATAAAAGTCCAAAGTCAAATGCCCAATTCACATGCCACCACCCACCTGGTGCTTTTCACCCTCTGCACTTTCCTTTCAGTAGGCACTTGGATTTCAGTGGGAATGTGAGGGCCTTACAAAGAGCATAAAGGGAAGCTTCTCTCCTGCACTGTCCCATAGACTGAAAGGTCGTGGGTTCGATTCCTAGTCAGGACATATACCCAGGTTGCAGATTCGATCCCTGGTGGACATGCATACAAAAAGGCAACCAATCGAAGTTTCTCTCTCACGTCAATATTTCTCTCTCTCCCTTTCTCTCTCCCTTTCTTTTTCTCTAAAAGCAATGGAAAAATGTCCTCAGGTGAGGAATATATACATACAAAGAAAGAAAGGGAAAGGTAGGGGAGGGGAGGGGAGAAAGGAAGAAAGAAAAGGAAGGGAGGGAAAAAGAAAAGAAGCTTGTCTCCCTCCATAGATAGAAGGAAAGAAGGAAGGGAGCAAGGGAGGGACGGAGGGAAGAAGCCTGTCTCCCTCTAGGTAGATGAACTTCGTCAGTCACTTCAACTGAGGCTGAGTATGAATTTTAAATCATACAGCTATATCCACAGAAAATGAATTACAAGATTCAGCACGGCTTGGGTGACCCCAATGTAGGAGCAGAAAAGCCAAAGGAATACCTTCCTGACATCGTTTCTCCTAATGGAACAAGGGGACAGTCTTGGACACATAACTCTGCAAGAACCTTCCCAAGAGCATTTCAAAGGTAGAATAAAAAACTACTCTGGCCCTGGCTGGGGTGACTCAGTGGATTGAGTGCGGGCCTCTGAACCAAAGGGTGGCCGGTTTGATTCCCAGTCAGGGCACATGCCTGGGTTGTAGGCCAGGTCCCCAGTTGGGGGAGCACAAGAGGTCACCACACACTGATGTTTCTCTCCCTCTCTTTCTCCTTCCGTACTCCTCTCTCTAAAAATAAATAAATAAAATCTTTAAAAAAAATAAAAATAAAAATAATCTGATGTTCACAATAGCCAAGAGGGGGAAGCAACCCAACTGTCCAATGACTGCTAACTGGATAAACAATGTGTCACCACACAACAGAATATTATTACGCCTTAAAAATCAAGGAAATCCTATCACTTGATGCAACATGGATGAAGCTGGAGGACATTACACTAAGTCAAAAAAAGTCAGTCACAGAAGGACAAATATTGTCTGATTCCATAGAATGGTGGTTGCCAGGGGCTGGGGAAATAAGAAATGGGAACCTGTTATTTAATGAGTACAAAGTTTTAGCTTTGCACAATGAGAAAGTTCTGGAAACCTGTTGCACAACAATGTAAATATACTTAACACTATTTATTATACACTTAAAAATGGTGGAAGTGGTAAATTTTGTTTTGTTTTACAACCATGATTAAAAAAAAAAAAAAAAAAAAAACCTACTCCTGGCCCTGACTGGTGTGGCTCAGTGGGTTGGGCGTCATCCTGCAAACCGAAGGCTCCTTGATTGAGCAGCCTTCCCAGTCAGGGCACACGCTTGGGTTGCAGGCCAGGCCAGGTCTCCCGCTGAGGGCGTACGAGAAGCCACTGATCAATGTTTCTCTCCTTCTCTTTCTACCTCCCTTCCCCTCTCCCTGAAAATAAATAAATAAAAATTTTAAGCCCTACTCCTGGATACAACAGAAGACTCTTGGAGAGGCTCTCCCTACAAATGGTAAAATGACGAAACTCGACAGCACTCCAGGGCTGGGAGGGCCAGATAAGGCAAACCTGCAGTTTATACTTACTATTTAGAAAACCTGAAAAGGAATCTCACTTCAGTGTCTTTTAATCTTTAAGTTATGAAAACAATTGTTTTAAGGTTAGATAGAGGAATACTAGGTAGTAATCCTGGGGGTTCTGTTTCTTTAAGAGCTTCTCTCTTCCATTTCCTTGGATTTTGGGTTCCTTTCCTCCCTCTGGTGCTGCACTAATCTTCATGGAATGCAGGCAAAATCAGCTACACACACCCTTTCCTTCACTGGTCTGTCAGGTTTGTCATACTTCAACACCTGGCTTGTCTTCGACCTACAGTCCACCTTTCAGTGTAAAGTACCACAGAACCACTGCCACTTGGGAGTGGAGCAGCCTTGTAAGGGGGAAAAGTGTCCCATCTGGGGGACTCTATGATACCCTCTAGTCAGTCACCCCTCACTTTTATGGTAAAGGGAATTTTGCTCTACAGAGGGAGAGGGGAACAGACGTTTATTAAGAATTTACAAGAGAATCATAGAGAGCGGGCTGACAGCTCTGGGCAGAGGGTAGGGGGTAGAGGGATCAAGCAAAAATTAAAAAAAAAGAGAGAGAAAGAATTCATGGATGTGGACAACAGGGTGGTGATTGTGGGGAGAGGGGTGGAGGTAGAAGTGGGTATGGGGGGAATAAATGGTAATGGAAAAAAGATAGTAACAAATGTTTTAAATTTAAACTTAAATTTTAAAAGAAGGAATTTACAAGATGCTGGACCCTGGGCTGGAGCTCTTCGCCCATGAAGAATAACACCCCTCAGGCAGCCCCCAACCCCTCTGACAGATGGGAACTGAAGCCTCACAAAGAGCCGAGCAGATGTGTCCCGTAGCACTGCCTGCTGAGACGCATGTGTCCGTGCCCATCAAAACTCCCCCACCGTCACTCGCCACTCCAGCAAACTTCAGCCTGACTTCCAAGTGCCAGCACCTACGTTGCTGAAGGAGTCCCCCTCCCTGGCTGCTGGAGCCCATGCTGAAGCCTGTTTTGCAAACCATCGTGACAGCACTGAAGCGCCAGAGCGTTAAGGCCCCTGGGGACAACCAGTGACTGATATGAACAGCACCCCCACCCTGTTAGCTCTCAGGGTGGGGCACCTCTGGGGAGGAAGTCTTACACGAGCGCCTAGCAGTCCCCAGTAAGACTCGCCTGCTCACAGCAGCAAACACGGCAGTACACACGGACAAAGCGCCCTCTATGTGTGGCCTTCCCTGTCCCGTCTCTTCTCCATCCCTATGGCGTTTCTCTCACCTCCTAAATGATATTTCTGCAAAGTGTCCTTGTCTCAGGGTCTGCATCTAAGACACCTGGTCTCTAAACCAAAGGTACCAAACTGTCCCACAGCCATGTGGTTATGCCTCTTAGCCATTCTTACTTGATATCCCAGATGTAGATGTAGGTGTCCACAGAGCTGGTAACGAGGAGATCGGGTTCAAACACTGCCCAGTCCAAGTCGCTGGGGACACAGAAGCGAACAGAACAATGCAGAGAAAACAATTCAGAGTCTGGCTCCAAAGCACTAGCAGGCTTCCTCTCTGGGCAGGGGTGTCCACCCTTCAGGCACCTCCAGGCCCCAGTGGAAGAAGTGCCGTCCTGGGCCACACACTAAACACACTGGGATGTGTAATCACAAAAATGCTCATAATGTTTTAAGTGAATTTATGATTTTGTGTTGGGCCACATTCACAGCCATCTTGGGCTGCATACAGCCCACAGGCCGCAGGTTGGACACCCCTGTGTGGCTTCAGAAAGTCACTGTTAATGGGTCTCTTAACATGCTTACACTGGGAATCTCCAAAGTTCTTCGGGAATGAACAGGACTGAACTGAGCTCCGAAAGAAACTTTCAGGTCCTTCCCCTTGTCATCTCCAGCTACATTACATGTACCCCCAAAAAAGAAACGGAGTATTTCAACTTAAAACACGCACACACGTGCATGTGAACACACATGTAGGCATAAACTGTACAGACGAAACAAAGGAAAATTTTGACTTTTCACTTTCTAAATCAGACTCAACCACAGGTATGCTGAGTAAACCCAATACCTCTTAAAGCAGTGGCAAACTGCCATGTTGCCACACAGCTTTCAAGGAGGGCAAGCAGGCCTCTGGTCCCCTACGCACGCCCTCATTCCTAGAAAGGCAGTTACTCCATGGAGAGTTAGCACAGACAGGGGTCTACCCTTCCCCTTTGCCACCTTGCCCTCTCTGCTGCTACTTCCCAGAGTGAGTTTTCCCCACCCAGAAACGGGGACTCGGGGAACGGGTAGATCAAGGAACACTCCAGAAGCCAAATGGAGGGCCACGCGTGAAAGGCAGCCGTGTAGCTGAGCCACCACTGCGACACAGGAGCTCTGTGTGGTGGCTCAGCCGCAGAGGAAGGGCAAAGGGCTGCCCCCTGACGTCTGCTCCTGGGCACCGCCCACTGTGACCTGAGGGGTTCTGCTGGCAGAATTTCATCTCCCTCCAGTGGCAAAAGTGAGCCCTAATCCTTACTCTGTACCTGTCCAAGTATTTTCTGGGATCAGGGTTAACACTGCGTAGCTGCTGGTTCCTAAGTGCCAGCTGTTCTTCACAGTGAAAGCCATCACCTCCATACAAGCTAACGACCTAAGAGCCACCCAGGGCCAACACAACGTGGAGAGCCAAGCTGCGGGAGGAGGTGGTGTTTCCACTTCATTCCCCGAAGGGCTATGGTAAAGCGAGACCACCCGGCGAGCTGTGGAGGGCTGGTGCCTACCTGATGACGCGCGTGTGGCCTTGTAAGGTTGTGCCAACTTCCCCACTGCCGTCTTTCCACTTATAGAGGTCGACCCTCTGGTTACTCTGAGAAGAAACAAGGGAAAGAAGGCAGTAGGCAGTACATCAGAAAATATGCTCTCCCCCCACTCTGCTGAAGGCCAAGAGTGAAGCCATGTGGAGACCAACCTGCAGGGCGAAGATACTAAAGACTGAGCATGTGAGTTACAGGTAATGGAGATGTCCCTCGACCTTGAGAGGAACCTGCTCTGCCTTCTGAAGATCACACATCACACACCTCTCTCTCCAGCTGCTGTCACACCAGATTTTTTTAGCTTACTCTTCCCATTATCAAGTGCCTAAAGTGGATCTACCACACTTTAAAAACACAGATGCCCAAGGAAGGAAACAGAAACACCACCAAAAGGGTGCCCTAGAAAGCAAAATTACACAAGACTCCTTAAAATAGGCCTATATCAAATTTCATAAAGACTTAAGCAGAAGGTCACAGAGAAAATGGGCCAGAAGAAAAACTACAGTAGGAAAAAGGAAGGGGAAAAAAGCTTTGATCAAACTATATTTCACTTAAAAATAAAAATCAGCAAAGACTCCTTTACTATCACAAGTTTATGAAACTCGCAGATCGTGAGTGAAGATTACTGAAAGACAAGTCTGTTTAATACTTTCCATACCCATAGGCATATGACTGATAGGTAAATTTTCAAGTTAGCTCAGAGTCAGATGGATGTACAGCCTTTTGAGATTTTTATCCTGAAATGCTTGATTATAATTCTAAATAAGCAGGATTCCTGTGAAAGGATTAGGATTCAAAATAGCTTCCAGCCCTGGCTGGTGTAGCTCAGTGGATTGAGCACCAGCCTGAGAACTGAAAGGTCACTGGTTCAATTCCCAGTCAGGGCACATGCCTGGGCTGCTGGCCAGGTCTCCGGTTAGGGGCACGTGAGAGGCAACTCATAGATGTTTCTCTGGCACTTTGATGTTTCTTCTCCCTTCCCATCTCTCCATAAATAATTAAAATCAGAAGTTCAAAATAAGAAATTCCCCTGGTTTATAACATTCCCATAGGGTCTGTTAGTGGCGGTCTCTGAACTAGGCACCATAACAAACTCCTCTGCACTTTCCCACCACACAATACACTGGATGTCATCATCCACATCTCCATAAATGAGGCAATAAGTTGAACTGCATTCAAATTAAATATCAAACTATATTTGGGCATTATCAAGGAAGTGAAAAGACAACCTGCAGAACTAGAGAAAATATTTACAAATCATATATTTAATGAGTGTCTAATATCAAAAGCATATAGAACACTATTACAACTCAAAAGCAAAAAAACATAAACAACCTAATGCAAAAATGGGCAGAAGACTAGTATAGACATTTCTAAAATATATCAGATAGACAGATAGATAGCTATAGATAGACTGATAGACAGACATAAAGGAGAGGAGAAAATAACAGATATACAAATGGCCGACAAGTGAATGAAAAGATGCTCAGGCATTAGGGAAATGCACATCAAAACCACAGTGAGGTACCACTTGACACCCACGAGGATGGCTATAATTTAATTTAAAAAATAAAACAGCAAATAGCAAATTCTGGTGACAGTGTGGGGAAACTGGGACCATTGTGCACCACTGGCGGGACTGCAAACAGTTCAGTCACGGTAACAACCAGTTTCATGGGTCCTCAAAAAATTAAACGCACTTACCACATGACCCTGCAACTCTGCTTCTAGGCACACACCAAGAAGAACTGGAAACAAGTACTCAAAAACAGTGTGGGTGCGCACATGTTCATACCAGACTACTCACAAAAGCCAGCCCAAAAGTCCGTCGGTGCATGAATGTATAAACTAAATGTGGTCTATCCATAAAATGGATTGTTCTTCAGCCATAAAAGAGTAGAGCACTGATACAACATGGACAGAGAAGCCAGACACAGAAGGTCATACACCACGTGGTTCCATCCATATGAAATATCCAGAACAGGTAAGTCCATAAAGACAGAACACAGACGTGGTTGCCAGGGGCTGTGAGGACAAATGGGGAGGAACTGCTTAATTGTGAGGGCTTGACTAGGGAGCAAGGGATATTTGTAAGGATGACAGAGGTGGTGGTTGTACTACATTATGAATGAAGTAAATGACACTGAATTTCCACTTTAAAATGACTCTTCAAAGAACAAAGGAGGAGCTGTCTTGCTCACCATCCCTCATCACTCCTAAGTGGATGCAGTTAAACCACCTGGAGGGGTCAACTTCCACCAGTGTTGTTCCATCAGGGGTGACTTGGCTTCCCAGGAGATGTTTAACAATGTCTAGATATTCTGGGCTGTCACAAAGAGGGGGGTGCTGCTAAATCTCCAACAGTTCACAGGACAGCCCTTGCCACGAAGAATGACCTGGCGTCACGAGTCAATTGTGCCAAGGCTGAGAAACCCAGGCCAAACGGCTGGGCACTGAGGGTGCGAGGGGGCTGAAGGGCTCGAGGGGAAGCCAACAGAAGAGCACCCTCCCTCACACACCTCTCCGGCTCCAGTCAGGGAGTCAGATCCTGGTTTCGGAAATGATGGGGAAGGGCAGCTTTCGGTTCCCTCTGGAGCTAACCGTGCCACCCTTCTTTCTCTTCTCAGATGCTTTCTTCTCTCAGACTGCCGTTTCTGATAAGAAAAGCCCCAGACGGCACTGTGACTGGTCGCATCCCCAGGACAGTAAGAAGCTCTCCTTTAAATACTGCCCTTCCGGCCGGCGTAAAAGGAGCCAAAGGCTGAGATCCCTAAGTGTCCTAGGAGAAAGGAATACTGATAGAGGGGAGATAGATAGACAAGTCTTTTTGCAGTCGTGGGTTCCTTGGAAAAATCTAATACAATGTATGTATCTTTTCCCTGGAAAGACTTACATGTAAACAGGCACATAAAATTTCAGGGGGCTAACCAATCTAATGTGTCCCAGTCAGGAAAGACCCCTTCCTTCTGTGAAGGGCGTGTGGAATCGTCTGACCCCTCTGAGAGCAATGAGGGTCAACCACAGACCAGCTCACCAGTCCTCCCTGAAACAAGTTCTCGGGCTGGTTACACCGCTGCTGATGAGAAAGGTTCCCATCACACACAGAAATGGAGGCATCTGCCTGCTTCCCTGGCAAAATCTGGATTCGGTCTCTAGAAACACAAGGTCTGGCACCGACGGTACCAGTAAAACCTTTTCATATACTTTTTTTGGCTGTGTATCTTCCTGTTAAAACCAGCCATACCTCTTTCCACCTGACAAATGAGGGTAACATTCTCTTCTCCACACAGGACATGTACTGTTTAGCCCCAGACCACACATTTAAAAGCCTTTTTCTGTACTCCTTAAAAAAACTCACCGAAGCTGCAAAGTAGTGTGCAAAGCTGTCGTGAGGGTTCCACTGCACAGCTCCAATGTCCCATTTGCTCTGGCGAGAGATCTTCCGGTGACCTTCGAAAGGGGCATCTAGATTAACGATGTATAGGAACCGGCGGCTAGGAGAACAACATCAACACGATGACAATATAGCAGTATTAGCATTAAGACAGAAAAGCACATTTAAAATTACCTATGATTTGCACACAGTGCTCAGAAAACCCCCATATACGTTTGTCTACTCTGAAAGGCATACAAGTGACAAGAGTAACTCAAGGTGGCTGTTGGACAAGCAGAAGCCACACCCCTGGGAGAGTCTGCCTCTAGACATGTCTTCCCTACCACATCCATGTAAGTCTGACCCAACCCGCCACCCCCCACACACACACCCCCTGCCCTTGCACTGGCTCCATCGCTGCCCTTCGCTCAGCCTTTCCCAATGGCCCAGCTGGGACAGCAATGCTTCTCCAGTACTCCCAACACGTGCTTTGCACTTGGACTGCCACACTTATCTCTGCAGCAGAACTGCTAATGTTAAGGCTCTCGTCCTGACCCGACTGATTGTTTGGAGCAGGGACCAAGTCGCAAATACCTTTGCGTGTTCAGAATCACTAGGCACAGTGCTTTGCACTCAACAAACGCATGTGAAATTAAACACATCACTTATCACTTAACCAGATATTCTGTAGAAAATCTCAAATTCCCTTGTAAGTCGTCTACCTGAAAAGGTCAATCTATCAATAATTGAATCTAAAAAAACAAACTAAACAAACAAGAAGAAACAGAATCATGGATACAGAAAGTGTGACGGAAGGGGTTGTGGGGAAATGATGAGGTGAGAGGATTAAGAAGTACAAATAGGTAGTTACAGAATAGCCATGGGGGTGTAAAGTACAGTATAGGAAATGGAGTAGCCCAAGAACTTATATGCATGACCCATGGATATGAACAGGGTGAGGGGGCATTGCCTGATGGAGCAGGGGGTGCTGGGTGCAGGAGGGGCAAAGAGAGAAAAATCAGGACAACTGTAATAGCATAATCAATAAAATACAATTAAAAAAAAAAATCCTTGGTGTATGAATTAACATCTCAACTGCCATCAGCTATCGATTCATTGTTCAAGAGCACTCCCTGCCCCTGGATATCAGTGAAGGCAGGTAAGCTCAAAAATGAAGAAAAAGATGAATAGCTACTGCTCAGAAAAGGCAGTAAATGAAAAGTTAAAATGCATGGAAAACTCTAGCAGAAATCTGAGAAAGGATGATTAAGGAAGAAGAAGGAATGCATAGGTAAGACACAAATTCACTGAATTTCTGAAACTTCTAAAAAGTTGTTGCAGAACAAAGATCTAGAACCTCTGGCTGGCTTGCATCTTGCCATTAGAACAAAAAGTGGAAAAGGGCTAGGAGCTAAACACAGGTGTGCATGTCATCAGGGGAGTTCAGGGACACTGCAGAGCAAATACAAAAAAGAAAGTGGGCACTTTAGGAAAAACATGCCTGACTGAGCATGCTTGTTTATCTTCATTCTCCTCTAAAGAACCACTAAAATAAGAGTAAGAACATAAAAGGCAGAAACCACAAAGACAACGAAAATGAGAGAGGAAGTGAACAGTGACGGGCAAGCGGTAACTGAGCTAGAGCAAAGAAAGCTGGCGCCCAAGTGCCTGCGGAGAAGAGCACTAGAAACCCGCTGGCCCACACTGCCAGGCCTGCTCAGGAGCTGCAGGCTCCGAGCTCTGGGAAAGGAAGGCAGGACTGGAGAACCAAAAGCAGAGCCAAACGGAACAAGAACTGTCTGAAAGAACTAAGGAGAGCAGTTTAAGAGCACCCCACAGAGCTGGCATCTCCACCTCTCCTCCTCCTGCGTGGGGGGTGGGTGTTTAGAGAGACTGCTTCTGAGAAGCCCAGGCCTGGGGACAAGAGGCGCAGCAGAGAGTAAGTGAGAGGGGCTGTGCTCTGAACAGGACGTGAAGGCCTGTCCTCCTGCTCAGCACTCACAATGCTTGGCTTTTAGTCTTCAGTGACTAGTGACAGGATTCTTCTCGGGAGGAAATGACCGGCTGCCCAAGAAGCAGCAAACAAACAAATAACAACAACAAAACCTTGGAGATAATGACGTTTAGGGCACCCTCCAACAAAAGGGCCTGGGTCCCACCTGATCTCCCTACAGTGAACCCCACCACCACCCATGTGAAGGGAGATTCCAACGCTCTCTAATATTAATGGAGAGCCCAGGAGCATCAGCCCCCAGAGGAAACTTCAAAGACAGAGACCAACACAATCAAAAGAAAGAAAAAGGAAAGGAGGGTAGCACAGAGGAGAGAAAAAAACCTGGCTTTAACATTCTCAGAGGGGTAAAGGAAGACAACGTAAAGAACAAAGGCCAAGAAAGAACTCTTGGAAATTAAAATAATAGCTGAAATGGAGAAATCTGATAGCAAAGGTTGGAAGTTAGTTAAAGAAAACTCCCAGAATGCAAAACAGAAAGACTAAAAGAGAATCCATATAGGATATTCAACTTATAGTAGCTCCACAAAGCACGAGAAGAGGAAATAAAGGGGGGAAAATATTGAAGACATAATGCAGAAAAATTTATTCAAACTAAAATACACAGATTTTCACACCCACGACAACCATGACCACCACCACCACACCAAGAAAAAAATAAAATAAGATAAAATACACAGATTTTCAGATTGAAAAGGCACTCCAAGGTGCTAAAAATTATTTTGTAACTTAATTGGAATGTTGATCACATAGGTGTATATATTTGTAAACTTATTTGAGCGTTTCACTTTATCTACTTTCCTACACATATTTTGAAGTTCCATATAAGAAAATGAGGACCTGGCTGGGTAGCTCAGTCGGTTAGAGCATCGTCCCAATGCACCAAGGTTACGGGTTTGGTCTCCAATCAGGGCACACACAAGAAACAACCAGTGAGTGCATAAACAAGTGGAACAACAAATCCATGTTTCTCTCTGTCTGTCTCTGTCTCTCTCTCTCTCAGATCAATTTTTTAAAAAAGAAAGAAAATGAAATGGTGAACTTCAAGCTCATGTTGAAAATAATATGGCTGTATACACCGTAACAGGAACACTTGCATAATTCCATTTTCATAATATTCATTTACATAACCCCGTTCTCTGCTAGAATGCTACATGCTGCGTGCGCACTAGTGAACCCTGAGAATTCTAACATTTGAAAGACAGACAGTCCAGAGTTTCTGAGAGTATTTTATGAAATGTTGATACAGCGACATGATGTATGCTATGATTTTTTAAAGATTTTATTTATTAGAGAGAGGAGAAGGGAGGGAAGAGAGAGAGAGAAACATCAATGTGCACAAGAAATATTGATCAGTTGCCTCTCACACATCCCCAAATGGGGATTTCGCCCGCAACCCAGACATGTGCCCTGACTGGGAATTGAATCGGCAGATTTTGGTTCACAGGCCGGTGCTCAATCCATTGAGCCGCACCAGTCAGGGCATATGTGATGATTCTATTGTTTAGATAAAACAAGTACTAAAGCAAAGAAAAGAGGGGGCCTGTAAGTGCCCACACATGAATAAAACAGTCACACACAAAAGTAACCACAGTGAAAATTTCACACCCACTGGAGATAAAGAATACCAGAGACAAAGGAAGGATTTGAAAGCTTCCAGGAGAAAAACCAGATCACACACAGAGTCCAGAGTGAGAACGGCATAAAACCTCTCAACAATAACTTAGACAAGGAACCCCAAATACAATTCAACCCAACAATGGTTACATGACTACATTAGCAGAGGGGGAAGGGCAAGTATATATAAAAGGGCCTCAGAGCAAAGTAAAAGTGCTAAATCTTCATCTTCTGTTGTAGTAAGTCAACTTGTAATGTCTACAACAGACAAATCAAGATACAGCAGTATATGTACACTACTTGGAAAACTGAAGGCAATCTAAAAGAAACAGCTAAAAACATCTCAAGTAGTTGCTACTGGTGAGTGGCATCAGGAGTAGTGAAACGGTGAGGTTGGATTCTACTGTCTGACAATATAAGCCTTGTAATGCTAGTTGACTTTTTAAACTCAATTTTTAAAAAAAGCTTAAAAATTGGATAGGAAATTAATGTAACATGCCACCGAACTGTATACTTTAAGTGGGTGAACTGTATGGTATGGGAATTATAGCTCAATAAAGCTGTTTTTAAAAAGTGAGTAAGGCGCTGATCAGTGTAGCTCAGTTGGCTGGAGCGTTGTCCCATAAACCGAAAGGTCATGGGTTCATTTCCCAGTCTGGGCACACGCCCAGGCTATGGGTTTGGTCCCTGCAGGGGCATGTGTGATAGGCAACCAACTGATGTCTCTCTCCCCACCAATGTTTCTCTCTCACATCAACGTTGCTCTCCCTGTCTCTCTCCCTCACTTCCCCCCTCTCTAAAATCAATAATGTCCTCTGGTGAGGATTTTTTAAAAATTCACTTAAGTAAGTAGGGAGGGGGCAGAAAAGAGACATACCAATTTTTCCTTTACTATGCACCCAATGTGACACAGGAAAATGGTACTGATAATTCTTTTTTTTAAAGATTATTTATTTATTTATTTATTTATTTATTTATTTATTTATTTCTAGAGAGGGAAGGGAGGGAGAAAGAGAGAAACATCAATGTGCGGTTGCTGGGGGCTGTGACCTGCAACCCAGGCATGTGCCCTGACTGGGAATCGAACCTGCGATGCTTTGGTTCGCAGCCTGCGCTCAATCCATTGAGCTACGCCAGCCAGGGCAGTACTGATAATTGTCGCTGGGAAGGGAAGTCAGAGGGAAACTTTTTTTCATTGCGTATTCTTTTGAATTATTTAAATGTTTGCTATGTGCTTTTTTTTTAAGGTAAATTAAAGCATGATTTCAAAATAAAATAATGAGGTTAACAGAAAATACTTCATCAGTTTATAAATGGGCTCACAACCAAGTTAATGAAAAGACAGCTGCATTTGAGAGGGAGGGCATGAATCTAGAGCACTGTAAAAGGGAAGGGGGACTGTGCCCATGAGATGCTCCCACACTGGCACAATGTTAGGGTAGTTAGCAAATTCAGGGAATCTTACATTTTTTTTGAGCCAGAATACACTACAGTAATTAGGTAGTCCAATTTATTCACAATGAAATCGAATTCCTTCACAAGAAAGCCAAGTCCAGGGAGGCCAGTGTTCAGGGGATCCCAATCGACGGCTCTGCCAAACGAGAGCCGGGACTCCTTCCACCTGAGCAACTACCCAACAGCCTGGACCAGCCGGCATCCTTCCACAGAGTCTGTGCAGTAAAGAGAAAGCTGCAATTTCAAGACCAGACTGCCAGTCACTAAAATTTCAGAGCAGTTTTATTGCTCACCTATCAGGACAAAGACCAAAATAACTGCAAATGATCCCCAGAAGTATCCCTGAGATCACTAGGGTAGCAGAACTCAACCCTATGACCATAACCCTTAAATATAAGAGTATTTCCCAATTTCCCAGAAACCTCTTAATTTGCTATTTGTTCCCAGAAGTCATGGCAGACAAATAGCAAGCTCACTTACCCGGAAAGCACTGCATACTGCCCCAGACAGTCCACAGACATTGCAGTTGCCTGTGAGAGAGAAAACAGATTCAGTTCTGCTAGCAAAGCAGGCTCAGGCTGGAGATGACAGGCAGGTAGTCAGCCATGGTTGGGTCTTCCTCTTCCCATGGCCACGGTCGTCCTAGCTTCCAGGCATCATTAGTTCCCTACAGTGGATATTTATACGCCCTTCTAGGTCTCATCCAAATGTCACAGTTAAGCCCTGGCCAGGAAACTCAGTTGGTGAGAGTGCTGTCTCAATACACCAAGGCTACAGGTTCAATCCCCAGTCTGGACACATGTAAGAATCAACGCATGAATGCATGAATAAGTAGAACAACAAATTGATGTTTCAATCTCTTTCAATCTCTCTCTCTCTTTCACGTTCTTTTTCTTTCCCTTCCTCTCTCTCTAAAAAACAAAATCAATCAATAAAATTGTTTTAAAAATTAAAATTTTAAAATTTTAAAAGGCGTAAGATATAAACTGGAATTTCATAGAAGAATCAAATTGCCAGTTAAACATATGAAAAGATATTGATCTTCATCAGTATCAGGGAAATACAAATTAAATCCAAAAATGATAGACCGTTTCATATGCACTAGATAGGTGGTAATCTGTCAGATGTAAGGAGAAGAGCTTGATGTGGACAGAAATCTTTGCCTGTTTTGTGCATGGTTTATCAAAATCCTTTCAGGCTGCTATAATAAAATATCATAGACTTGGTGGTTTATAAACTACAGAAATTTATTTCTCATATTTGTGGAGGTTGGGAAGTCCAAGATCAAGGTGCTAGCAGATTTGGTGTCTGGTGAGGACTCTCTTCCTAGGCTGCCTACCTGTAACCTCCACGGGCGGAAGGGAAGAGAGCTTTCTCCAGGCAAAGAGCACTGATCCCATTCCTGAGTGCTCCACCCCCATGATTTAATCCCCTCCCATAGGCCCCACCTCCTAATCCAAAACCTCGGGTTTTAGGTTTCAACATCTGATTTGTGGAGGCACACAAATATCCAAAGCACTGCAGTGCTACATCCACAGTAAATCCCAGGGATCTATTATACAATAGACTCTCATAAAAGAACTGCTGGAAGGATGAGCAATTTAAATATGTGGTAACCCCTAGTGTTGATGAGGATATGGCCCAACAGGAAATTTTTAAGCACTGCTAGAGGGAGGATCTAATCTCAGCCACTTTGGAAAACAACTCGGTATTTGCTACCAAGGCTGAAGAATATGCACCCCCATATGCACGCCCAGCCATTCTACCCTATGTAAATACCGTGGTTACATATCACCGTCTACAAAAACAAAAGACTGGAAACAACATGTTCCATGGACAGAGGCATAAATTGACTGTGGTGCATTCATACAAAGGAACCGGACTTCACAGCAAAATTAGTGAGCCACGGGCATGACAGTCGCCATGGATGAGCTCCAAAAATAACGTAGGGAAAAAAGGGAGTCACAGAATTCATGCCATATGACTCCGTTTAAATAATGGTCAAAACTATCAAAATAAAACAAAATATCATTTATATTTACATATATGTGGTAAAAAAGCAAAGATATAATCCAAAATTCAGGGCAGTCACTTCCTCTAAAGGGCATTAAGAGACGGACATGTTGTCTATGGCCATACCACCCTGAACGTGCCCAATCTCGTCTGATCTCGGAAGCTAAGCACGGTTGGGCCTGGTTAGTACTTGGATGGGAGACGGACGTGTTCTGGAGAAAATGTATTCAGGCTTTAAAAAAATAACTGAAATGGCCTATACCTTAAGGTGTGTGGAGGGTACATTTTATTATTTTTCATTTTATTATTGTACTATGCTTTACATAGTACAATATCACTGATATATTCCATAATAGATAATTTTTATGGGAAAACATTTTTAAATATTTAAAAATGCCTTATAAAGACTAGACCACAATATGGAGAAATGAGAAAGCTTGCTTGAAAATGGTGAAAACCATAGTAGAATTGGTAAGACTAAAGGGAAAAGAAACTGTATATAAGCACGGTACTCTAGTTGATAAACCAGTTTCCTTCAAGGGCACAAGACAGCAATTCTGAAACCCCTACACATGTATACCGGAACAAACAATTAAGTAAATGGATGGAAGACAGTAGGAGCCAGATTTCTGTTAAAGTGGGCAGTTAATGATAAGCAAAGGGTGGAGGCCATTCTGATCCACGTGAAAATGGATTAGGGTTAAAAATGTAAGTATAAATTCATATATCAGGTAAGGTATATATATAGATAAAGTATACAGATAAAAGCTATATCTACAGATATATATCTTTTTAAAGTATACAGATAAAAGATGTATATACAGATATATATACAGATAAAATATAAATATAAATACAGATAAAGATGGCTACATACAGAAATATTTAGATCTATGTATATACGTAGGTTAGTACACCCATGCATATTTCTTATTTTGTCAGGTGAGGGAACCTAGAGGCAGTGACGCCCCCAAGCAATGAGCACATCTACCAGCAGATCTCGGTTTCTAATACAATTCCCCAACTGAAAAAACAGAGCTCCTTGGAGAAATGGCTAATCTAAGGGATGGGGCAAGAAACATACATAATGAGAGTTGAGCATCTTGTAGTGCCAGAAAGTATTTTAAAAATTTAAAAAAACAAAAACAAAAATGGGGGTATGCCAAAGAACCACCTGAAAGAGATCCCAGTGGTGAAAGCTAGAACAATTTGGGCAACAAAATAATGGGATTATAATGCAAAGCATAAAAATAAGTATCTAGGAGTTCATACTGATATAAACAAATAACTCAATAAATAAATAAATTGGGGAGAATAATTCCCGTCTCCTTGCATATGGGCTGTATAGAGAGAGTATTTTCCCAAGAGTACAGCTGTCCCCCACTTATCCATGGGGGTGGGGTATGAATGTCCAAGATCCCCAGTGGATGACTGAAACCATGCGTAGTACAAACCCTCTAAAAATATACTTAATTTCTAAGTTAAGCACAGTAAGAGATTACAACACTAATAATAAAAAAGAACAATTATAACGATATACTCTACTCAAAGTTACATGAATGAGGTCTCGCACAAAATATCTTACAGTACTACGCTCACCTCCTTGTGATGGGATGGGACGACACAGGGCCTACATGAGGAGACGGAATGAGGTGAATGACCTAGCATTAGGCTACTATAAGGTTACCTGGAAACAGGCATTGTGATACTCCACAGGCTAATAACAATTGCTACTAAGTGACTAACAGGCAGGTGGCATATCCAGCCTGAATACACGGAACAAGGAATGAATCACACCCCATGCAGGATGGAGAGAGGGACAGTGCAAAATTTAAACACGCTACTCAGAAAGGCACAAACTGTAAAACTTACATATTGTTTACATCTGGAATCTTCTAGCTAATATTTGTGGACCACACTTGACCACAGATAACTGAGACCGTGTAAAGTGAAACTGCTGATGAGGGGTGGGGGCTACTCTGTAGTACAGACAAAGGACAAAAAGAACATGTTCACAGTAGGGAAACCTGGCAAGCACTACCCCGGCCCGTGATCAAGCCAACATCAGTAGTGGTGTGACAGGTCACAGCACGGCCCCTGATATGATGTGATGAGAATAGCACCTTGCAAACCCTGGGGTATTCCTCCAAAAAAAGCATAATCCCAGTCTAATCATGAGAAAGACATAAGACAAATCCCAACTGAGGGACATTCTACAGATGGTCAAGGTCATGAAAGACACAGAAAGTCTAAAAAATTATCACAGCCAAGCAGAGTCGGAGGAAACGTGACAACTAAATATAATGTGGTGTTCTACATGGAGTCCCCAAACAGGGAAAAGGACACTAGGTAAGAACTAAAAAGCGCTCAGTAAAGTATGGATTTTGGTTAATAATGATATATCAATATTGATTAACTGCAGAAAATATACTATATGGGGTAAGATGTTACTAATAGAGGAAACTGAGTACAGTTGTATGAAAACTCTCTGTACTATGTTCCCAATTTTTCTATAAATCTAAAACTATTCTAAAATAAAAATTAATTTGAAAACCATGAAAATCTGAACACTTTTTCCCAATTACACTTATTAACCAATATAATTGATTTTTAAATTTTTTTAAAAAAGATCGTATTGCCCTGGCTAGTGTGGCTTAGTGGATTGAGTGCCAGCCTGTGAACTGAAAGTTTGCTGGTTCCATTCCCAGTCAGGGCACATGCCTGGGTTGTGAGCCAGGTCCCCAGTTGGGGGCGCTTGAGAGGCAACCACACATCAATGTTTCTCTCCCTCTCTGTCTTCCTCCCCTCCCTTCTCTCTAGAAATAAATAAAATATTTTTTAAAGATCTTTTAATCTTTTAAAAAATCCTTGTAAAAAGATTTTATTTGTTTTTTTATAGAGAAGAGAAAAAAATGAGAAAGAGGAGAGAAACATCAATCTGCAAGAGATACAGTATACTGAATGGTTGCCTCTCGAAAACCCCTAACTGGTAAGACCTGGTCCCATAACCCAGGCATATGCCCTGACTGGGAATCAAACAGGTGGCCTTTGGTTCACAGAACACAATCCACTGAGCCACAGCAGCTAGGTCCAGGGGCAATCTTTTAAAATTTTGTATTTATCAATTTCATTTTTTAATATATTTTATTGATTATGCTATTACAGTTCCATTTTCCCCTCTTCACACCCCCCTGCCCTGCACACCCCCCCTCACCCACATTCCCCCCCTTTAGTTCATGTCCATGGGTTGTACATATAAGTACACCTTTGTACTTATATGTACATGGGTCGTACATCTTTGGCTTCTACATTTCCCATACTATTCTTACCCTCCCCCATCTATTTTCCACCTATCATCTATGCTACTTATTCTCCGTACCTTCTCCCCCTCTCTCCTCCTCCCACTCCCCTGTTGCTAACCCTCCATGTGATCTCCATTTCTGTGGTTCTGTTCCTGTTCTAGTCATTTGCTTAGTTTGCTTTTGTTTTTGGTTTAGATGTGGTTGTTAATAACTGTGAGTTTGCTGTCGTTTTACTATACATGTTTTTTATCTTCTTTTTCTTAGATAAGCCTCTTTAACATTTCATAAAATAAGTGATGATGAACTCCTTGAACTTGACCTTATCTGAGAAGCACTTTATCTGCCCTTCTATTCTAAATGAAAGCTTTGCTGGATAGAGCAATCTGGGATGTAGGTCCTTGCCTTTCATGACTTGGAATACTTCTTTCCAGTCCCTTCTTGCCTGTAAGGTCTCCTTTGAGATATCAGCTGACAGTCTGATGGGAACTCCTTTGTAGGTGACTGTCCCCTTATCTCTTGCTGTTTCTAGGATTCTCTCCTTCATTTTAATCTTGGGTAATGTAATTATGATGTGCTTTGCTGTGTTCCTCCTTGGGTCCAACTTCTTTGGAACTTGGAGCTTCCTGGACTTCCTGGATGTCTATTTCCTTTGCCAGATTGGGGAAGTTCTCCTTTATTATTTGTTCAAATAACTTTTCCACTGGTCGTTCTTCCTCTTCTCCTTCTGGAACCCCTGTAATTCAGATGTTGGAACGTTTAAAGATGTCCTAGAGGTTCCTAAGCCTTTCCTCGTATTTTTTAAATTATTTCTTCATTCTTATCTGGCTGGCTGTTTCTTTCTTCCTTCTGGTCCACACCACTGATTTGAGTCCCAGTTTCCTTCCCATCACTATTGGTTCTCTGTACATTTTCCCTTCTTTCATTTAGCATAGCCTTTATTTTTCCATCTAATTTGCAACCAAATCCAACCAATTCTGTGAGCATCTTGATTGCCAGTGTTTTGAACTGTGCATCTGATAGTTGGCTATCTCTTCATTGATTAGTTGTATTTTTTTCTGGAGCTTTGATCTGTTCTTTTGTTTGGGTCATTATTATTTTTTTTTTTGTCTTGACATGCCTGTTACGTATGAGGGGCGGAGCCTTAGGTGTTCACCTGGGAGAGGCAACCCATATCACTGGGTTCTGATGCAGTATGTGGGGCAGGGGTCCGAGAGGGAACAATGGCATTTGCTCCGCTCTCTGTTGGATTTCAGTCACTTCCCCCACTTCACACCAGCAAATTGGGCCCTTCTAGTTCTGATTACTATGTGGGTGGGTTTGGGTACATTCTAGGAGCCTGTGGGTCTCTCCAACAAACTCTTCTGTGAGGTTGGGAGTTTCTCCTGCTGCCACCTCAACCCCCACAGGTGTTTTCAAACAGAGGTTTGAGGTTTTATTTCCCCGCTCAGGGACCCTAGGTTGTGTGGTCCATCCCGCTCCCCAGTTGTTTCTCCCAGTTTCTGAGCATGAATGTGGGACAGCCCGTTCCACCAGCTGCAGCCTTGCATGCCCGCTCCACAATCCACCACCTTGCCAGGAGTCCTCTCTGCCCGGCTGCCCATCTCTGCCCCTCCTACTGGTCTGAATGAATGTGTCTTCTCTAACTCCTGGGTTGTCAGACTTCCTTACAGTTTGATTTTCTGTCAGTTTGGTTTGTTTTTTGTTTATAAATGGTTGTTGTCCTTCTTTTGGTTGTGCGAGGAAGCACAGTGTGTCTACCTACGCCTCCATCTTGGCTGGAAGTCCCTAAATTTTGTATTTATCAATTTTAAAGAGAGAAAGGAAGGGGGGCAAGGAAGAGAGATCAATTTGTTGTTCCACTTATTTATGCATTCACTGGTTGCTTTTTTTTATTTTAGAGAGAGAGGGGAAGGGAGCAGGTTGGGGGAAGAGAGAGAAAGAAACATCAATTTATTGTTCCACTTATTTATACATTCATTGGTTACTTCTCGAATGTGCCCTAATCAGGGATTGAACCCATAACCTTGATGTATGGGGATGATGCCCTGGCCAACTGAGCTACCGAGCCAGGGCTTTTAATTTAATTGATTTTTTTTAATTTACTCATCTGGCTGGTATGGTTCAGTGGATTGAGCACCAGCCTGCAAACCAAAGGGTCTCCGGTTCGATTCCCAGGCAGGTCACATGTCTGTGTAGCAGGCCAGGTCCCCAGGGAAGGGCGAGTGAGAGAGAGCCACACACTGATGTTTCTCTTCCTCCCTTGCCATATGTCTAAAAATGAATAAATAAAATCTTTAAAATAAATTGAAAATTTATTCATTCAACAAACATTTGGATTCTTGTTTCTTCATTCTGATCCAGTTGGATGTTTATTTCTTCCTTTTGTTCCAAATCATTGCTTTGAATCCTGGTTTCTTATCACTGCTGGTTCCCTGAATATTTTGCTTTATTTAATTTTGGGTATCTTTCACTTTTCGATCAAGCTCAATTAGTTCTGTGAGCAGTTTGATTACCAGGACTTTAAATTCTCCATCAGTTAGGTTGGCAATCTTCTCATCGCTTAGTTCTGAGGTTTTGCTGTGTTCGTTCATTTGGGCCATATCTCTTTGTCTTGGCGCACCTGATAAGTTGTAAGGGGCGGGGCCTTAGGTATTCACCATGGTAGGACAAACCTCGTTGCTGCGCTGCCTGTCCAGGATGGGCCAGAGAGGGAGCAAAGCAGCTTTCCTGCTGGTCGCTAGCGTACTTTCCAACAGACTCTCGAGTTAGACTGGAAGTATCTTCCACCACGGCAACCCCCATGTCCCACAGTCAGCTCTGAATCTCAGCTTTCTCCTTAAGTCAGCCCCTCCTGCCCAGCTCTACCAACTCGGCAGTCAGCCCCATGCCTCAGCCGCCTCACCACGGTTTTTGAATAAAGGAATTATTTATTCAAGATATACAAACTTAGGAGTCAGCCTGCACAGCAGGGTCTGCCTTACCAGTCTGGTTGTCCTGGTTGATTTTTTTTTAATTCCTTGGTTGTCAGAGTTCCATGCAGTTTGATTTTTCTGGTGCTTCTGGTTCTAGATTTTAGATTGCTTGTTATCCTCCTTTTGGTTTTGAGAGGAAGCAAAGGGTTTCTACCTATGCCTCCATCTTGGCCAAAATCTCTATTCTTCCAGCTACTTTGGATAGAGTTTGAGCCATTTCACAGATGCTGAAGTAGAAACATTCAGCAGAGAGTTGCTATGAATCCGAAGTTCCTATTGTCATCACAATAATCATACCCTGTAGTATTTTTGCATTTTGTTGAGTTAGAGACCTGTTAACTGCACATTCTGTCACCTTACTATAGGAGGGTGAAGCCAGGGACCCCCCAAAAAAAAGGATTTGTAATGGGGTCCAGAATTCAAGGTGTCCAGGAAAAATTAGAAAGATACATAAGATGTCCTCAGCCTCCACCACAGGTGTGAGTTGGGAGAAAGGATACATGGAGCAAAACCAATGAGAGCTGTTTTGCATAGCAACAGCTTTGCAGCTAACCTCTGGTGTGGTCATTTAACACACCTATAACCTTTAACTGGTTGCGTAGATATGTTAAATAGCTGTGGCCATGCTCTGAGCAAGGGGGATGGAAGGAACTTCCCCTCAAGATGTAACTGGGAGGCAACTCCCCTGAGTCACAGTGCCTGCGTGAGAGCTTGGAGATGACTGGCTCCACGATATGGGGCCACCCTACCCAGACTCATGATGGCAGCCCAGTAAAGCTGGAAGTATATGGGAGTGCTGGCAAGTGTGGCCAATTGTGGGAGGAGTCGGAAATGGGGCTGCAGAGGAAGATTGGTGCGGGGATTTAAACCCAGACTCAGCAGCCATTGAAGGAGGATCATGTGGCTGTGACAGTGAGGAGAATCACGCACTTTTGGCAGAGTAGGGACCCCCCTGCAGCCATGAGAAGAATCACCACATGGCTTTAGCAGAGAACCACCAGGCAGCTTTAGCTGGAGATCCAGGTGACACAGCTGATGGTGCTGGGAACCAAAGGAGGCCTCCCAGCCGAGCACAGATTACTGGGAAGAACTGGGGGCTGCCTGAGCCACGGACTTCTATTTCTTTTCCTGAGATATGGTACCTCAGACTGGGCAAAGGGGGAAAGGAAGGACTGTGTGTGTTTATGGGTGTTTAAGGGACTTTGGGATTTTGATGAAAACATTAAGTCATTACTCCCAAGTTTGTATAACTTGAATAAATAATTCCTTTCCTTTTCACCAATCTCTAACATGGAAAGCTATAATTCTCTGGTGAAGGGAAAGGTGAACCTAGTACAAGGGGACCCCAGGAGAAAGGGGGGTCAATTCGGTAGCATTGTGGGACCCTCTTCCCTGGTGGCCAATCAGGGAAAATTATGGGAGACCACATGTGCAGTAGCTTTAAAGTAATACAACTACTTGTACATGAGCAGTAAAAGCCACCAAAACTAGCCAGGAAGGACCAGCCCTATAAGAATAGAGGCCATCCAGCCCATGAGGTCAATCTCTGCTTGGAGTTGGATTGCTCCCATGTTCTCTGCCATAAACTCTGGGTGTTCAGTTCAATTCTTTGTCCCAATCACCAAGAACCTGGTCACCTCTGCCCACCTGTGACATTACCACTCTTTGAGAGTTCAAACTACTCAATTTCTACTACACTTTCAAATACTACAGACAATAGCCATAAGTGGTTCCTTAAATGGCAATTAATTAAAATTTATTTTTTTAAGATTTTATTTATTTTTAGAGACAAAGGGAGGGAGAAAGAGCTGGAGGGAAACATTAATGCATGGTTGCCTCTCACATGCTCCCTACTGGGGACCTGGCCCACAACCCAGGCATGTGCCCTGACTGGGAATCGAACTGGTGTTCGTTTGGTTCGCAGGCCGGTACTCAATCCACTGAGCCACAGCACCAGGGCTAAAATTTATTTTAAAATACAATATCTTAGTTGCACCAGTGCCGTTTCAAGTGTTTGGTGGCCATGTGTCCATCATTACAGAAAATTCTACCAGATGATGTTACCTGAGGAGATTCTCTCTAAGTTTTACAGTGTTAACACTCACTGATTCCAGGGACCACTTGAGAGTAGTTGCCAAGAAGCACAGGTTCCTCATTAATACAAGACACTGTCTTAGAAAGTGAGTGATCCTTCTATAAACTGTTAAGAAAAAGAGTTTCACTTTTCAGGCTGGGGTTTTTCACTGAAAAACTTAAAAGTGTAAATTTTCTTAAATGACTTTTAAAAGAGGAGGGGCATTTGAAAAGTTTATTGTTTGGCCTTTCTTTTCAGAAAGACAGTATTAACGGTTTCAACTTTTTGTTTTTACATTAATGAAACAGCTAATAAAATGGGTTCCCACCCCTCCTAATTAGCACTAAATTCAACCACAAAACCATGCTAATTTATGCTAAGATGTACACTTCCAAATGAATAGAAAAATCAAAAAGAACAAAAACTCCCACAAGGCAGTTAAATTACCCAATTTACTTTGTTCTCTTAACTCTGACAACTGCTGTTTTGGTTTAATTATCTGACACTACTTCATAGCATCCTAAAACATGTGTCAGCACCTTCTCTGCAGGTCTCTTCAATTACATTTCCATGGAGAAGTACGGGTGAGACTGCCTGGGTTTCTATGAGAATTAAAGGCTTTACAGATTAGTGGCTTCCAAATTAGCAGGCTCAGAGGTACCATATATGATTCTGTTCTTAGTCCCCACTGAAAGCAATTAACAAGGATAACAGGAATGTGGTTCTTTTTCCCTAAGAGTCTGGCACCTCCCTTGGGAGGGCTGGCCTCCCAGAGACACCATGCTGGCAGTGCAAAGTGCTTTAATCAGAATGCTGCTACTCAAATTCTCATGGGAACTATATCAGAGAGCACCACAGGGCAAACTGGTCAGTGGCTCCACCATACACCGTCTTTATGGCAAAAACGGGATGGGGTTTTAGAAAGAAGAAAGCACATCACCTCATTGTAATTCAGATGTCTCTTCAGAATAAATCACCTGAGAATCAACAAAGTGCCAGATGCGGTGTGCGCCTTGCAAAAGAGCTCAATAAATCTTGTTGAATAAATGAGTAGAAAGTCTGGCACACAAAAGGCATTCCAGAAATATTTGTCGAGTAAAAAGAGAATCACCCAGCATGCTCTCCTCTCAGGAGCATGCCTGCGACTTTCCCTTCCTACTCTTCTTCCCCCAGGCATGTTACCTTTTCCTTTCCCTCTCCTAAGCTCCAAGGGCCCTTCTTTTTCTTCTGTAACTGGTTTCTGAGCCTACACAGCCCAGCAGGCTCACTTCTAGTACCTCTGTAACTTTCTACATAAACTTTATCTTATAATTTAAAAAATAATGAAAAGAAAATCACCCAGACAGTGTCCTAGGTGCTGGGAAAGGGGTGAGTATAATATATATTGAACAACTGTAAGATGGGCTCATACAGTAGGAACCACGGCAGAGTAATGAGGCCAGCAGAAGTCCTGGGGCCAGATGCCTGAGTTCATATCCCCATGCCGCCACACAATGGGAGGCCTTGGTCAAGTCACAGGATCAGCCAAACTAGGATCAGCTTTGCTGTTTGGAAAAAGGGGATAACATCCACTTATCTTGTGTGATTCTTTCATGAATTAGACAAAGAAAATGCAGATAAATGGCAGTATAGTATATGAAAGGCAGGAAATAGAAAAATGGTAAAAATTCCTAATGAGCGCTAACGTTCATTGAGGCTTACCGTGTGCCTGTCACTGTGTCACACATTCTGAATGTATGACCTCAAAATTCTCATGCCAACTCTATCAGGTAGGTACGACTCACACTTTCTCACAGGTGAGAAAAACTAATGCACAGTGGGTGATGACAGGCTAGAGACTAAGCCGGGATTCAAACCCGTGAACTATGTGCAGTGTACACTTCTATTCACTCCCTATACGGTATTTTCCACTATTCTAGTGTCAGCAGCCACTTAAAACTTAGCTGCTGAAACAGGCACTTTGCACTCAGTTTTCCATCAACTTCACCCCGAAATTTTGTGAGGCTGGGTTAAGTCCCATTGCTGAGAGTCAGAGAAGCTCTGCGGCTTGACCAAAGTCAGTAAGTGCAACCCCAGCCTCCAAGAGCAAACACTCCCTCGCTCCCCACCCAGGCCTTGGGAAGCGCACCCCTGCCCACTCGTGCACCACCCCTGCCCTTCGGTGTCCCAAGGCTGACCCCACTCCCTGTACCCCCAGGCGTAAGCCCGAAACCCTACTCGTGTCTGGCCAACTGCCAATAATCTTGAGATTCCCCTCACACTCTCGGGTATGACCGCTCAGGGACACCCTCTTTTCCATTATCCCAACGCCCATGAAGCTGTGGCGGTAGCCCCTGCCGCCCAGAGACCGACCCGGCAGCGTGGGGGAGGGGAATCCGGGAGGGCGCATGCCCAGAAGGCTCCATTTGGTCTCAGGCTCACCTGCGAGTCTCGGAACTCCACCACCACGTTCTCGCTGCTCCATCGCGCCGCCATCTCCCGCCGGGGTCAGCCCGGCCCCCACGACTGTGTGTTCCTACCACCCAGACCCACGTTCCTGGCCTCGGAGAGCAACACGCAGCCCGCTGGAAAACCCTGCCACGCCACGCCCCACCTCGGTCTGACTATAAACCATTCGCTGACCCAAATACTGGCTCCGCCCCTCTTCCCGGTTCCTCCAATTGCGGCTCCGCGCTTACCCAAACGGGCACGCCCCCCCACTTCCTCACTCGGCTAAAGTCACCCAAACTCTTTGCGACTGTGGTCACACGCCCCCTACGGCAAGATCTGCTGGGAGTTGTAGTCCAAGGTCGAGTTGCGCCTGGGTAACCTGGGTAGAATAAGGTTTGGCGAGGTGAGGGGTGTGTTGTCCTCCCTGTCCCCTCGCTCGTGTCCCGGGAAAGGCCTAGGATGTTTACAAAGTAAAACCCAACATTCTTACAAACCCGAAGTTACCTCTTCCCCTGACGTCTGCCATAAGGCATTGAATGTGAGATTTACTGTATCATACAATACGGCAGCACCTGCCAAAGTGTTCAGGGACCCAGGGGATCTCCATGACCCTTTCAAGGCGTTTCCGAAGGCAAAATAGTTTTGATAATCATATTAAGACTTTATTTGCCTTTTCACTTTCTCTCACCAGTGTGCAGTGGAGTTTTCTAGAGGCTACACAATTGTAGATTGAATGGTAGAAGCAGATGTGAGAATCCTGAGGGGTGTTTTGTTTTGTTTTTTAACTTTTATAGGAGTTTATTTGAGTCAAACTGATGATGTACGCCAGGGAGAAAGATCTCAAATGCTTCTCCAGTGTTTTTGTTTTTTAGTTAAGCCAGCTTTTAAAGAGATTTGCCACTTTTCCCGCTGAAATGTTTCTTTTTTAATTGCCTGATGAGATTGAGAGCAACATCAATTTGTTGTTCCAATTATTTATTATTATTTATATTTGACTCTTATATGTGCCCTGACCAGGGATCAAACTCTCAACCTTGGTATATGGGGACGATGCTCTAACCAACTGAGCTATCCCACCAGGGCCCTACAGAAATGTTTTTGTTTTGGAAAATACAGTTCTTTTTCATTTACAAAATGTATTATTAATTTTAGTGTGCATTAATGTAACAAGGTGCAGCTCAGAGTGGGGCCCCAAATAGGGATTTGGAATGGGGTCCAGAACTCAAGGTGTCCAGGAAATATTAGGAAGATACATAGGATGTCCTCACCCCGTCCCCTGATGGGTTTGAGTTGGGGGAAAGGACACATGGAGCAGGAACATGTAGAGCTGCTTTCTACAGCCACAGCCTTGCAACTAACCTCTGACATGGTCATTTAACATATCTGTAACCTTTAACTGGTTTCATAGATATATTAAATAGCTGTGTCCATGCCTTGATCCAGGGGGATAGAAGTCACTTCCACCCAAGATGTAACTGGGGGGCAGCTCCCCCTGGTTATAGCTCCTGCGTGAGAGCTTGGACAAGATTGGCTCCATGACACAGGGCCACACCTGCCCAGATTCGCAATGGCAGCCCAGTAAACTTGGAATAATGCAGGAATGCTAGCAGGTGTAACTGATTGTAGGAGGAGTTGGAAATCGGGGTACAGAGGAAGATTGGTGTGGGGATTTAACCCAAACTCAGCAGCCATGCAAAGGGGGAGAGAACCACACGGTTTTGCCAGAATGGGGACCCTCGCAGCTCTGGCGGGGAGAGAACCATGCGACTTTGGCCAGAGTGAGAACCACATGGCTTTGGGGTGCTCCCTTTGGCCATGTGGCTTAGGAAGCAGAAGAGGCTTTGCCTGGAAGAAAAAGGGTGAAAGGATTCTTACTGGCAAGCCATGAGAAGGTGCCACATGACTTTGGATTAACTGGAGATCGTGGCAGCAACACAGCTGGTTGTGCCAGGAGCCCAAATCACGGACTTCTACTTCTTTTCCTGAGATACGGCACCCCAGATTAGGGCAGAGGGAGAAGGAAGGACTGTGTGTGTCTGTGGGTATCCTAAAAAACTTTAATACTTTAATGAAGACATTAAATCAATACACTAAGTCTGTATAGCTTTAAATAAATATTTCCTTTCCTTTTCACAAATCTCTGGCATTGAGAGATGTCTTTCCTCTGGCAGTGGGCATAGTGAACCTGGGGGGGTCCTTTCGGTAATAGTATGTCTTACCCCTCTTGGCCCTGTTCTGTAACATTAATGTTTAAGTAAAATAATAAATAAATATTTTAAATTGTTTTAATTTCTAATAATTACTATCTAAATAGCCCACCTAAAAATTTGGCTGGAATGGGGAGGAAATCTTTAATAATACTTAAGAGTATAAAAGGTCCTGAGACCAAAAGTTTGAGAATTGCTGTGTTAGCATGATGAGTGGTGATTAGTTTTCTCCTCTTTTACCCCACTATCTCAAATTCTGGCTTAACTGCTTAGCTTCAGTTTTTTTATAGAAAGAGGAAAAGACCTACTTCATTCATTCAGTTGTTGTACCAAGGTAAGCACATGGTGGCCTGGAATGTAAACAATACTGAGGTGTGAACTATTGTTGTTGTCAATATTATCTCTATTTCTATGTGAAAGTCATAGAATGAATAGAGATAAAAAGGCTTTCCTTCCCAGCCTTGGCTGGTGTGGCTCAGTGGATTGAGTAATGGTCTGCAAACTCTAAGGTCACCAGTTCGATTCCCAGTCGGGCACATGTTTGGGTTGCGGGCCAGGTCCCCAGTTGGGGGCAAGCGAGAGGCAACCAACTGATGTTTCTCTGGCACGCCAATATTTCTCTCCCTTTCTTTCTCCCTCCCTTCTCCTCTCTCTAAAAAAATAAAATCTTTTTAAAAAGGGGGCTTCCCTCCCCTTCTGGAGTGTTGGATGTACTGGAGTGTTGGATATAATAGGAAAGACATCCTTAGCAATAGTTAGAGTGACCAACCCCTTCCAGGAAACCCTTCAGTCTAGACAAACTGCAAAATGAATTTGGTTTTATAAAAGACTTGCAAGCAGTAAGTCAAGAGAGGACAGAGTAAGTGGAGAACCTGAGAAGACCTGACATAGCATAAAGATGACATTTAAGTTTTTCAGCATATTAGGATTTTGATAGAGTGCACTATCAAAAAAGTACATTAGCATTAAAAGTGTGAACAAAGACCCTGAAGAACAGGATGCATTTATGAAGAACATAAAGCAGTTCCTCAGTTAATACTCATGGTGTGGTGCTTCTTTCTTTCCTTCAAAATTCATCATAATTTGTAATTCAATATTTATTTGTTGATTTCGTATTTTTAAGCTTTGGGAGGACAAGGACCAGGTCTGTCTTGTTCAACCCTGCATGGCGACTGCATATACGAGGCACCCCAATTAATGTTTGTCCAATGAATGGATGTGAAAAACTTAGTCATGTATAAAGTCACATCCCCAGAGTGCTGTACTCGTCAAAAGGATAACAATGCCTTCTGTGGAACCAAAAAGTAATTTTTAAAGCTGTCCATGGTCTTTACTTATAATTCTTTACACCCAGAAGGGAATACAGAATCACCAACCATTCCCATTAAAATTCCTTTGCTTTCTTTCCCATCCATTTGTCAGTTAATCTCACAAACTGCAGCCCTTAAAAAAACTCTCCTGGCCCTGGCCTCCACCCTCCTGCATTGGCCTTCCTTTCAGCCTCCCAGTTTCCGCCGAATTCTCCAACACAAAAAGGTCAGAGATTACTCTGGAGAGAAAGGCCTCTGCTGAGAGAACCAGAAAGGGAAAAAACTGCAAACCAGGTTCAAGGGTAGGAAGAAGGAAAGATAAAGAATACTTTCTATGCATGCTCATGCCACCATATAGGAATAAATTGTTAACATAAGAAACATCCAAACCTGTAAAGAATTTCTGTGAGATTTTATTTGAGCCAAACTGATAACAATTGTCAGGGAGCAAGATCTCAGATGCCCAGGGGAATGACAGTTCGGCAGGTTGTTTTTTATTTTATTTGTTTATTTTGTGTGTGTGTCTGTGTGCATTTGAGATAAAGGAGGGAAGGTAAGAAATATTGCATAAAGGTGAGAGAAAAACAAGGCAGGGACTAGATGACAGAATAGTTAACAAGATCATTTCTTGAGGGTGGTTACCCTTATTTCAAAGGTGTGTTAACCTAGATGCCCAAAACCAATAGACAGAGCTTGCTTAAGGCAAAGACAAACCTTTTACTAAAAAGGTGACGTGCCTGTGCTTTGGCTACCCATCATAACCTGCCCAGTTAGAAATTTATGGTCAGATCACCTTGTGAGTTTACTTCCCATAGAATCCCTTTATTGCCCTCAATATGAATTAATTAATTCATCTAACACACCATATTCTTACTTGTTTATTTGCCTATTGTCTAGGATGTCCTGGGTGCTCAGTAAATATCAACTGAATGAGTGAGTAACCAACAGGGCATGTGGCAAATGTAGCAAGGAGTACAGCTAGAAACACAGCAGCTAGAAAAGCCTACTTAAGAAGGACCTTGTTTAGTCACTTGAGGGTTTTTTTGTAGATACAGATGTAGATAGAAGTATATTCCAAAGTTCTTTGTCTGGAATACATATATATATGTGTGTGTATACATATATATGTATACATACATATGTACATTTTAGTAATCTGATTACTATAACCAGTATGATTGCCTTTGTCTGAGAATTTCTGCACCCCTCCCTCACTCCCACCTCTCTAGTTCATGTTTGTCTAGTTCAAAAAATCTGCTTGTCATAGTTCATAGGCACAGAAAGTACTTTGGGTTTCAAATACTTGGTGCTCTGTGTTTTCTCAATGTTTTCTTTCTTAAATGTGAAAAGAGCCTGGGAGAATTTTTGAGAAAGGGAGCATGAACACCCTCCAAACTGCTTCTTAGCACCCTTCCTTTCCATCTCCCACCCACACTGCTTTCATGGAAGAGTGGGGACTCTGGAACTACATCCAGAGCTCTCTGGCTGTGGCTTCATTGCTCTGTACCTCTGAGATCCACATGTGCCTATCCTATCTGAATCAGAGATGGGGAGCCCTTGGGAGTCCCTTGTCAAGTAGACTTCAACTTGCTGACCAGGTCACAGGGACCTTATCACCAAACAATGTCTTTCCAGAGGGCCACTTGCTAGGAAGGCAGGATTTGTGGCCAACTACAAATCCAGGGCTTTGGCAGTCTCTTATCAGCAACCGGCCTTGCACCTTTGAACAGGGTCCTTTATCTTTCCAGCCCTCTGTTTCCTCTGCTGAAGAATGTGGAGTTAGCTGACCCTTACATCTGTTTGCATCTGGGAGAGAATACTGGAATCCTGCCTTGAGCCCCAGCTGTAATTTCCCTCTTTTCGTCAGTCGACAAAGATTTGTGGAGGACGTGCCGACAAGCTCAGGCTCCTTTCTAGGTGCATTCATTTGCCCAGTACCCTGGCTTCTCTTTTTAAGATTTTTCTTTTCAAGCAAAACAGTGACAATGTAAAAAGCTCTGAGAAGTTTGGGAGGAAGTTTCTTACTGGGAAATATGTGCCTACCCCCAGAGAAGGTGCTGGATGCTCCCTCTGAAGCTGTAGGAAGCCCTCCCCACTCTCTGGCTAATGGACACAGAGAAGGGACGGGGTTGGGGCGGTGGTTCCCAAGACTTTCCAGGAGTAGCCCTAACAAGTAATTTCCCTAATTTTCTGAACCCTTTATGTCCTAGACTTACATTCTTCCAGAGGTGTTTAAAACTGGGCTTTGTGGCATTGTTATGCACTCCTCTTTACAGATTTTGGCAACACTTATCAGGTCTTTCTCCTGACTATTCTGGTAGGTGGAGTCAGTGCTTTATTACACCTGTTTCACAGCCAAAGAAGAGCCAAGCAGCAGCTCACCCAGGGTCAGCAAGAGGATGAAGATATGAAGGTAAAAAAAAAGAAAGAGAGAGACTCCCAAATCTAGCTGGGGCCACTTCTGTATCTGATATCCTTGCATTGAAGCATCCAAAAATGACTTGACACCTCCCCAGACCCGTTAACCTTAAACCAAGAACCTACAGGAGAAATCTGGAGCAAAACACATATTGGACTCTTGAAGTAACAAATGACAAATTGAAACTAATCTGAGGCTGCAGGTCTCGGTGGATGCTTGTTGCTACACCTTGAGTCACTCACTCTAAGGGGTGAAGGGTAGAATCAAGCTACTGAATGGAGAACTCTGTATCTCAATATTTTCATTTCTGAGGGAAATTGTCATTTGCAAAAGTGTACAAGGAGATAACAAGGGCATTGCCTGAGAAAGGCTGCCGTTCATGGTCCCACAGGGCACCTAAGTTTAGTGTCATCAGCTAGCAGAGAGTAGAGGCTTCACCTTGGCAGTCCAGGCTCTCGGCTGTTTGGTGGTGCCAGGTGTAAGAGAGACTGGCTTATGATAGCCTTAGACTGGAATATAAACTTGAAGGGCAAACCGTTAATTTACAAAAAGAAATATTAATGTTAGGCAGATCTATTATTTTTTACCCCGGTGGAAACCCTACAGAGAAAATGAAATTGTCACCCTGAAATTCCTTGAACATGTTCACTGTAAAGCTTAGCAGTCTAGCTCTGCTCTTCCGAGCCATGTGACTTTTTAGTGTTCATGTGATGTATATTTCATATATACCTCTATCTCTCTGCCTTTCTCTAAATTTTCATGGCTCAAACACAAATACAAAAAGGTATATAATGAAAGGATGTTATTTTCATCCATTCTGTCACCCAATTCTCCAGTACCTGCTGCTCACCCCCAAGGGGGACTATGTTCTGTTGTTTCATGTTCCCATCCAGTATCTTTATGAACATGTGAGCTAATAAAATATAGACCTTTATTTGGAAAGGAGGCATCATCAGTGCTCATTAATCATTGGTCATGGCTTTTTAAAAAATATTTTATTGATTGATTTTTATAGAGAGATGTGAAGGGAGGGAGGGAGAAAGAGAGGGAGAGAAACATCAATGTGTGAGAGATACATTGATGGGTTGCCTTTCACATGCCCCCAGCGGTGGGGGGCCGTGGAGGGGAAGGCTCTGCCTGCAACCCAGGCATGTGCTCTGACTGGGAATTGAAACGGCAACCTTTCGGCTTGCAGGCTGGCGTTCAATCCACTGAGCCACACCAGCCAGGGTTGGTCATTGTTATTTTTAATGATAGTGAGGCTGATAAATCTTTCCACAGCTTTCCACCCCCTCAGGATATGATCCATGGCTTACAGGATGCTGTTGTCTGCCCTGAGGACCATCTTCATCTTTGGCTCCCACCTTCTCTCTTCAACGCTCTTCAGCATCATTCAGTTCCTTGAAGATGCCATGTTCTTTAGGCCTTTGGACGTGCTGTTTCCTTTGCTTGGACCAGTCTTCCTGAAATACTGTTCTCCCCTTCCCCCTCATTCTCTAGCTAATCACCAACTCACTTTTCAGGTTGTTACACAGAAAACTGCAGGCCCAAAATGGCATCACTCCTGCTCAGAGCCCATGATACCAAATCTAGATTTAATACCTGATTCCAACTGCAGTTTCAACCTCTCCAGAAGCATAATTGTAATCCATCAGTCTGGAATTTCCCGATCAATACTGTGAGGTCATCTGCCTGAGAAGACCTCCTACCTTTTCCTAAAAGAAGGTGTCCTTACCTGAAATGATCCACCCTTTGAATTTCTTAGTCTGTAATCAAATCTGTAATCTTTCACTTATGGGATGGTGCACCAACCAACTGAGCCATCCCGGCCAGGCCAGGGCTAAATTATGTTTTTTGACAAGGTTTTAGCTTAGAATCATTGTGTTTGTGCCTGTCTGCTTCCAGCACCACCACGCTGTTTCACTCTCATAGCACTTGTTCATTCATTCACTTGTTTGACAAATACTTACTGCGTGCCGTCCACATGCTAATTCATGTGTTTTGACTTCTTTTTTTATATTAAATTTTTTATTGTTGTTCAAGTACGTTTTAACTTCTTAGCCCCACTCTTTTTCTGCCTATAAAAAATATTCATTAGTACCCTGGCTGGTGTAGCTCAGTGGATTGAGCGTGGGCTGTGAACCAGGCATCGCAGGTTCGATTCCCAGTCAGTGCACATGCCTAGGTTGCAGGCCATGTCTCCCAGCAACCGCACATTGATGTTTCTCTCTCTCTCTCTCTCTCTCTCTCTCTCTCTCTCTCTCTCCCTCCCTTCCCTCTCTAAAAATAAATAAATAAAATCTTAAAAAAAATTAATTAGTCACAAGTCATGGGAGAGCCTTTTTAGTTGCTCAAGGAGATGCCGCCTGATTCACAAATCACTTGGTGAAGCCTATTGGATGTTTAAATTTACTCACTTAAATTATGTTTAAATTTTTTTTTAGTTTATTGATTTCAGAGAGAGTAAGGGAGAGAGAGAGAGAGAGAAACATTGATTATCGTTCCACTTATTATATGTTTTCTTCGTTTGGTCCTTATATATGCCCTGACCAGGGTTTGAACCCACAACCTTGGCCTATTTATGATCAAGCTCTAACCAACTGAGCTACCCAGCCAGAGCTGAATTATGTGCTTTGCTTTTCTTTAATCCTCACCTGAGGACATTCTTCACTGTTTTCAGAGAGAAGGGAAAGAGAGAAACATTAATTGGTTGCCTTCCATACACTCTCAGACGGGGGATTGAACCTGCAACCCAAGTTTGTGCCCTGACAGGAAATCAAATCTGTAATCTTTCACTTATGGGATGGTGCACCAACCAACTGAGCCATCCCGGCCAGGCCAGGGCTAAATTATGTTTTTTGACAAGGTTTTGGCTTAGAATCATTGTGTTTGTGCCTGTCTGCTTCCAGCACCACCACGCTGTTTCACTCTCATAGCACTTATTCATTCATTCACTTGTTTGACAGATACTTACTGCGTGCCATCCACATGCTAAGCACTGTTGTAGGTTTATCTGTCACACTGTATTATCACTGCCTGCTCCAGTAAACTTTGTGTGTGTGTATTGCACTATAATTCACATACCACAAAATTTGCCCTTTTAAGTGTACATAATTCAGTGGTTTTTAGCATATTCACAAAGTTTGGCAACCATCACCATTACTTAATTCCAGAGCTTTTTCACCACTCCAGAAAGAAAATCATTAGTATTCTCCCCTCCCCCCAGGATCTGACAACCATTAATCCTTCTGTCTCAACAAATTTGCCTATTCTGGATATTTCATATAACTGGAATCACACAATATGTGGTCTTTTGTCTTTTACATAGCATAATGTTTTCAAGGTTCATCCATGTCGTAGCATGTATCAGCACTTTATTTATTTTTATGGCTGAATAATAGTCCATTATATGGATATAGCATATTTGTTTTATTTAGTCATCAGCTGATGGTCATTTGGGTTGTTTCTACTTTTTGACTATTTTGAATAATTCTGCTGTGAACAATCACATACAAGTTTATCTGTGGGTATGTGTTTTCATTTCTTTTGAAAATATACCTAGGAGTGCTATTGCTGGGTCATATGATAACTCCATGTTTAATGTTTTTTTTTTTTTTTTTTGCCTTGACTGGTGTGACTCAGTGGGTTAGGCATTGTTCTGCCAAACGAAAGGTCCCAGATAGATTCCTGGTCAGGGCACTTGCCTGGATTGCAGGCCAGGTGCCCGGTTGTGGGTCATGTGAGAGACAGCCAATTGATGTTTCTTTCTCTTTCTCCCTCCCTTACCCTCTCTCTCAAAATAAATAAAGAAATAAAATCTTTAAAAAAATTGTTTTTTATTTACCGATTTTATTTATTGATTTGAGAGTGAGAAAGAGAAACTGATATCAATTTGTTGTTCCACTTATTATGCATTCACTGGTTGCGTCTTATACGTGCCCTGACCAGGGATCCAATGTGCAGCCTTGGTGTACGGGGAAGATGCACTAACCAGCTGAGCTCCTGGCCAAGGCCTATGTCTAATCTTTTTTGAGAAACTGCCGGCCTATTTTTCATGGCTGATATACCATTTTATATTCTATCGGCAAGGTATAAGGATTCCAATTTCTTTACATCTTACCAACACATGTTATTGTCCTCTTTGATTTAGCCATCCTCGTGGGTGTGAAGTGGTTTCTCTGAAGCTCTGTGAGAACAAGGACTCCTTCATCTGTCTGGCTCACCACCATATCCCAGAACTTAGTGCACTTATCAGAGATTCACATTTTGTTCCATATACTGAAAAGTGTTGAATGAATAGGTAAATTGAAAGCTAGTTAGATGGCTACAATACTTATTGATTGTAGGAATGTAGGAAAAAACAAAATGTTCCAATACACAAGCAATGATCATTAAGTGCCTAAATGAGAAATTTATGCACACTTAGATCCTAACAAGTGATCTGCAGAAAAATAAGAAAGCTTTTATACCCCCAATAGAGATCTCTATTTATCACCCCCATAGAGTTCTGTCAGGGGATCTGGTATTCTTTTTTTCCTGCACAGTACAAAATCACGCTTTTCTGTTACAATAGACTTTCTCTTTCTTTCTCCCTTCCTCCCTCCCTCCCTTCCTTCCTCCTTCCCTCCCTCTCTTCCTCCCTTCCTCCTTCCCTTCCTTCCTCCTTCCCTTCCTTCCTCCCTCCCTCCCTTCCTTCCTCCTTCCCTCCCTCCCTTCCTTCCTCCCTCCCTTCCTCCTTCCCTTCCTTCCTCCCTCCCTCCCTCCCTTCCTTCCTTATTTTCTCTTCTCTCTCTCTCTTTCTTTCCTCTCTCTCTCTCTGTATTTTTTTCCCAATACCATTAATGCCCCTTATTCCCTCTTCCTCTGCTGTTACCACAGACTTTCTTCAGGGACGAACGTGGTTTAAATTTAAGCTTTCTTTTTTTTCTTCTTCACATCAGTCATTAGGATCTACTCATTTAGGCACTTCAAGATAATTTCTTGGGTATTGGAACATTTTGTTTTCCCCTGTGTTCATATCTCCTACAGAACTCTGGACTTCCTTCAGCAGGGCTTTTTGCTGACCCCCAAGCACTCCACGTTTGCAAATAGCCTTCTTCCTGTTTCCTTCCAAGGTGGTCACACTGGGACAATCAGTAGCTATGACAGACCAGCCATGTTTGTTTGTTTGTTTTCTTTCAATATTTCTCCACACCCTTGTCAACATAAGCAACATCCAAACTTGTAGAGAATTTGTATAAGGGTTTATTTGAGCCAAACTGATGAGAGTTACCGGGAAGAAAGATCTCAACTACTCCGGAGAATAAGTTTTGCAGTTTCTTTTTATACACTTGGAATTAAGGGAGGAACATAAAGAAGATTACATTAAGGTGGGAGAAAATAATGTACAGGAGAGTAAACATTATGTGCTCCCTTGAGGATGGTTACACCTTCCTTCAAGTGGTCTGAAAAAGAGGCATTTCAAAATGTGTTAACCTAGATGCACAGAAGCAATGGGCAGGGCTTGCTTAAGAGAAAGATAAAACTATTAAAAACTATTATTTTTATTGTTTATGCAATTACAGGTTGTTTCCACTTTCTCTCCCTTTCCCCACCTCCACCCAGGGAAAGGTAAAACTTTTACTAAAGAAATGATATACCTGGGGCATGACTGCCCAGTTAGGAATTCATGGTCAGATCACCCTGTGAGGTTACTGGCAGTTAGATTTATCACAACACCTCGTGTTTGACCACACTATTTCAGCTACTCGATTTGGAGGTCAGACCAAGGGCTGAGTGATGCTTTTTCTTTTAGCACTCAGTGCGTGAAAAATAGTGAGTGAATGAGTGAATGAAGGAATGAGAATATGGGTGTATGTGAGAGGGACATATTGGAAAATTCAGGCTTGGTGAACAAATATTTATTGAAACACATTGTGTCCCAGGCCCTGTGGTCCATGCCGTATAAAGGTTACGAAACAGGAAACTCTCCTTGGGCTAAGAAGTTTCTAAAATCTTTACTTTTTATTGCATTATTCCATTTCCATGTCTGTATTTTTTCACCTTTTATCACACAACTAATGATTTTCGGGATCACATTTTAGCTAAGGTACCTACTCATTTAGTTAAGTCCAAAAGATGTTTTCATCTGCTGTCAGCAAATTATGGACAGTGTGCCAGGGCGTCATTTATCTCCAAACAGCAAAAAATCCCCCAAATGCTAAGCTTCCTGATCTTAGGGGTCCTTGGATGGAGAATCTCGTAAAGAATGAACACAGTGCCCAGCAGAGGGTGCTGTGGGGGCAAATTTGATCCCGGAGGGGAGCTTGACCAGTGACCCTCAGAGCCAGGTAAGCGTCTTGAGTAATCTTTCGTCTTTCTTCTGTTTCCTTTCCACCCCCTAGAGCCATCGCCGCTCCTCCCCCATAGGTGGTTCCCCCTGCATAATTAACCACTTTCAGGGACTTAAAGAGTGTTTTCTTTGGAAAGACGCCTTGCTCGTGTTTCTGACGCTTGGTACTTCAGACCATTCAGGCCACAGGCCCGCAGGGGCTGGGTGGTTGGGTGGGGGCCTATCGGGCAACCGTGGCGAAGCGCTGCAGGGGCCGGGAAGGGGTTAAGCCGGCGGGGGGGAAGGGGAGGGGGCGCGGGCCGCGCCTGCGCTCTGCCGCCCTCCATTGTCTACACGGCTGCGAGGAGCGCCGGCGAGCGCAGCCCGGGACCCAGCGGGGCGGTGCGGCTGGCCGACCGGCAGCAGCTGGAGCGAGAGCGCGACGTGACGCGACCGCGGCTTCCCGAGCTCCGCTTGGCCGCCTAGCGCTGCAGCCAGCCCAAGGCCTGGAGGGGCCGGGTCGCCGTCCATATCGCGGCGTCCTCAGGCGGGGGACGCGCCCGGAGCCCCCAGCGCTCCTTGCCTCCTCCTTTCGGGCCGGCGGCCTCCTCCGGCGTCTCCCCGCGCCCGCCTGTCGCCTCCCTCCCTTCTTCCCTGCGGCTCCCTCTGCTTTCGGGAGCCCGGGGGCGGCCTGTGGCGTTCCGAGCCTGCGCCGGACTGCGCTTCTTTGGACCTTGAGGGGAAACATGCGCTTGGCTTGGATCGTTTTAAATTCTTAGTTTGGGATCCCCGCCCGCCTGCCTCTTCCGCCCCGCGGGTTTTCTTTTCTTTTTTCTTTTTTTCCCTCCCGATCTCCTTTTTGACTCCCAACCCCTTTATGCTCGCCCAACCCTCCCCCTGCTGCTGAGAAGTGGGGGAGGGTCTTGGCCTCCAGGTTCCCGCCCCATCGGGGCTCGGGCGAGCATGGGGGGCAAGCAGAGCACGGCGGCCCGCTCCCGGGCCCCCTTCCCGGGGGTCTCCACTGATGACAGTGCTGTGCCCCCGCCAGGAGGGGCTCCCCACTTTGGGCACTACCGGGCGGGCGGCGGGGCCATGGGGCTGCGCAGCCGCTCGGTCAGTTCGGTGGCGGGCATGGGTATGGACCCCAGCACGGCCGGGGGGGTGCCCTTTGGCCTCTACACACCCGCCTCCCGCGGGACAAGCGATTCTGACCGGGCGCCGGGCGGTGGAGGGTCCGCGTCGGAATCCACTTATGCCCAAGGCAATGGTTACCAGGAGACGGGCGGCGGTCACCATAGAGACGGGATGCTGTACCTAGGTTCCCGAGCCTCGCTGGCGGATGCTCTACCTCTGCACATCGCACCCAGGTGGTTCAGCTCGCACAGTGGTGAGTCCGCGGGTGGAGGAGGCCTCGGAGGGTGGAGTGCAAAGGAGGGCGCGCGTGCGGAGGTTTCGACGTAGAGTGCACGACCTGAATCTGTCTGTTGTCCCTTTGGTTCCGGAAGCCAGGGACGACTGGGATACCGACCCTCTAGAAAAGAGGTTTTCTGTGAGGCTATGGAACCGGGCGTTTTTGGACTTAAGGCTTTGGTTCACTTGTGGATGGGTAGAGTGAAACCTGCCTATTGAAGTCCCACTTATTGGCCGCACCATCTTCAGAAAAGGTCTTGCTTATATACAGTCAGCCTCGGTGCTTTCTTTCTGTAACTGCAGCATTGTGCCTACCTCACCCTTACCAGACACAGAATTACCAATTTGACCAAGCTGGGCGGTGTCTCCCAGACAAAGAGTGTGAAAAGAAATAAAATTGGAGCCAAGTGGTGGTTGGATTAGGGCTCTCACTCTAGCTGGGAGAGAGGGGTGCTCAGTTTTGCCACCCTGCTGGAGATCTCTTTGAATTGTTTAAAATGGAACAGCTAGCAGGCTGCTGGCATAGACAGGTGTGGCCTGCTGAATGGAGGCCCAGCCAGGGAGCCTCCTCCCAGGCTTTGCAGGACTAGGGCTGTGGTCACCCTTGCTGCATGCAGTAGGTTTGGCTAAATGACTCTCACATCCCTCCATCTTTTTTTTTCTTCCCCTCCATGTTAAGTGCTTGGTCTTCCAGGTAATCTGCATCTTTTTGTATGGAGAGGTGGGGTTTTATTGCCAGGTGGTTGGTACATGACAGGGAAAGAGGAGGATTCAAAGAATCTGGATGAATTCATGTTGTGAACTTCTGGTGACTAGCCAGAGAAAAGCTGGAGGAGGATTTCCCAGGCTTTGTCTGGCAGGAGCTTCTGGAGGAAAACAGGTCTGTCTGCTCAGCTAACCTGAGAAGCCAGGTTAGGCTTCTAGCAAATTGGTCAAAAGAGGTGTGCAGCCACTGTTTACTGATTGGTCTTTATTTGCGGGAATAGGTCGGATTTCTTTTTCAATTCTATGAATTTTAATTTGTGAAAAAAAAATTTAGGGGGGAGAATAGTAACATTCGAAAGTGTCTTTTAAATTGCTAGGATGGCATTTTATTATATGTACAGGTCTCTAGATAACCATTGAAGCTTCTCACAGTTGCATCAAACTCTTCCCTGAATGAGATGCAAGGCATGACTGCCTGTAGCACTTGTAGACATGTGATCGGCTTTAGGTGGACGTCTTACAATGGATAATCTTTTTCATAAAATTTGGTCCAGAGTCAGCTGTATTTGCGAGATGATGTGGTCAAGTGTTTAAAAGAACTGTCATAAGTATCAGATTTTAAATTGAAAAGCACTGTAAGAAGATTCTCTAAAATCACACAATTTTGTGTGTTGTAGAACAAATGCAATCAGAGGCTTGTCTGGGGAAGGAGTTCCCTGTTTGCTAAAATTTCTTGTATGTCCTTTACTAGAAAATTCTTTTCCCACCAGGTTTCATGCTAGAGTTGTGAGCTTACAATTGGATTCCAAAATTTCAGATTCCTCAGCTGTGAAATCTTAGTTTTTGTTTTTTTTCCATCCAGTTGTGGTGAGGGCAGGAAGAGCCACTGAACCATGGGAATACAGGAAAAGTTGGAACATGTTAATCCCTTAAGGGAGTAATAGTAAAGCATGTGTTGGGGGCTGCTATTAACATTTTGGTAATAACTTTCTTGATGGGACCATCCTGTCCTTTTGAAAGACATTGACCACACCTGGTCCTGCCCACTACATGCCCTCAAGAATTTCCAAATGCTCTCAATGGAAGCATGGGGTGAAGGGGAGAGTACCACCCAGACCGAGAACCACTGCTCCGGAATTCATTCTTTTGCCCTGTCCTGGTAGCTCAGTTGGTTAGAGCGTGATCCGCTACACCGAGGTTGCTGGATGGCTACCCAATCCCCAGTCAGGGCACATACAAGAAGCAACCAATGAATGAACAACAAATGGTTGTTTTTCTATGTCTCCTCCGCTACCACCTCTCTCCTTCTCCTTCCCCCTCACCCTATCCCCCTTTATCTCTCCCCCTCTCTCTCAAATCAATAACTGAAAATTAAAAAAAGAATTTGTTCTTTTATTCAAATAAAGTAATTACTTTTTCCTGTGCAGTTTATTTGAGATGAACCTTCATACTTCCGCTCTTCTGCAGTGATGGTTCTATCTTCCTTTCTGGAACATGCCAAGGGATCTTCCAGGACGTCCCTTTCCTCTCTTGTTCAGTGTTGTAAGAAGACACTCATTTCTATTCTGTAGCCTGAGTAAGGTCTGAGCAGTTTTTACTCTTGTTGTAAAAGCATAAGGGTAAGGATTTTGGTGCACAGTTGACTAGATGCCTGGAAGTTGATGTGGTGCTCTTGCTTGTGTTTTCCAGGTGCTTTGGGACTCTTCATGGGCAGTCAGATAAGCAGGGGAGTTCAGCGTGCAGGAGGCTTCCTCACAGGGAGTGAGCTGATGTTGTATCAGGGTAGAATCCTGGGGTCCAAGCTCCAGGGAGTAGCTGTGACCTCAGGCAAGACACATCTTCTCTCTTGAGCCTCATCTTTGTTATTTTAAAAATATGTGTAACCCTCAACTGCTAGCCTCCTAAGGTTGTTTCCCAAACCGAGTGAGGATTCACAGCAGTCACATTTGTCTTCTCTTCGTTCCCAGACTTTCTTGGGCTGTGACCCTCGCTCACCCTGTTCCCTATGCCTGGAATGCTTTTCCTTTCATTCTGTAGATGTATATGTCTTTCTGATCACTTAGGGTTCAACTTAAATTTGTCTTCAGAGACCAGCCTTAAAAACTGGCTCCCTCCTATTTATCTCTCCAGTCACTCACCTGTTACCTTGTTAGAATTTATTCTTTATAAATATTTATTTACCTGTTCACTTTTCTGTTTAGCTTGACTAAATTTTAAGCTCTACAAGAACAGAACTCTGCCTCTTGATCACTGTTGTAACTCTTGTACTATGTGTGCTTAGCACAAATACTGGTTGAGTGAATGGAGTTCCTTGTGTCCATCATCTTATGTAATCATCACTCTAACTCTATGAGATAAAGCTTTTTATTCCCATTGTACAGGTGAGGAAACTGAGGTGTAGGGGGAGGTTAAAGAACCTACACAGGTCCGATAGCGAATCGGTGGTGGAGCTGGGATTGGAATTCAGGCCTAGCCCAAGTCAGAACCTGGGCTCTTAACGATTATACTCGACTGCCCCTCATCCTGAAACAAGGGAGCTGACAGTGCCCTGGAAGCTGCCCTGGCCTGGGAGTCAGAGGACTGTGCTTATCTCCTGGTTGGGCTAACAACTGACTGCCTACCTGCGGCCTTAGGCTAGTGGCTCATTTAACTACAGAGTCACCATTTCTTTTTCTTTTTCTTTTTTTTAATTGATTTTTTAGAGAGAGACATCAATTTGTTGTTCCACTTATTTAGGCATTCACTGGTTGATTCCTGTATGTGCCCTGACCGGGAATTGAACCCTAACCCTCGCATATCAGGATGGTGCTCTAACAAACTGAGCTACCTGGCCAGGGTACAGGGTAGATATTATCCCCATCTTACAGGTGAAGAAAATTTAACTCTACCCTGTAGCTTGTTTGGTTAGAGCACCATCCTGATATGCCAGGGTTATGGGTTCAATTCCCAGTCAGGGTACATACAGGAATCAACCAGTGAATGCATAAATAAGTGGAACAACAAATCAATGTCTCTCTCTCTCTCTCATACACACACACACATGCACACATGTATACACACGTATATGCACACACACACACACACATACCCTGCTTACCGTGTGGGGTCTCCTGAGATAGTGTTTAGAAGAGCCATGCAACATTCATAAGGAGAGTGATGTTCCTTCGGGGGCGCTTCTCCTATAGTTCTCTGCCTTCTTTCATTGTAGAATTTCCTGGGCATTGAGATTTAGAGCTGTGTGAACTGTTTCCCTGAAATGGAAGTGAGTGCTCTCTACTGAAATCCAACCTACACTGATAGGCCGCTCATAATAATGAATGCCATTGAGAAGAGCTGCTTCATAGGGTCAGAGTTAAAGAGTCCATTCCTTTCCACATTAAAACGTAAGTTTTGCTGTAAGGTGTTTAACTCCTAATAGTATCCTGTTTATCTCAGAATATGGATTTCTAGATGTATGTGTGTGGAGGGGGGCAATAGAGGATCCACCATGTAGGAAGGAAGAGGTTGCCTGTTTTCTGAGTCCTACTGTAAGGTGGCTTGAGGGCTTCACTCCAACTTGTTAGTCATGTGTATGTGTACACATGCACATTGAGAAAAAACTGAACTATGCTCTGAGGTCAACAACCATCAGTTGGGGCCGAAAGAAAGGTGACTTTTCATAAGTCTTTACACAAGTTAGCAGGCTATTTCATGGGTTCTGTTTTGCTGCCACTCTAGGGTTCTCAGGTGATTTGATTTTCTGTATTCTTCAATAATTAGGGAGAGTTGCCAACTCCATGGGAGGGGGATCAGAAAGCCTTTTTGTGCCTCACCATGGGTGTGCAAGAGGTAATGGTCCTTTACATTCTGGAGGAGGAAGTGCATTCAGTGGTCTCCCAGGAGCATGGTGGGTCTCCTGCCCCGCAAAAGTTCTGTTTTTAATGAAGATTGTTTTTTTTAAAGCAGAGTTTTCCGTTCTCTATTAACCATGAGGGCTTAGTTTCTATAAAATAAAAGAAGTTCCCTCAAGAAGAAGATAATTTTAAAAAATTGTATTTATTTATCTTTAGAGAAAGGGAAAGGGAGGGAGAGAGGGAGAGAAACCTTGATGTGTGAGAGAAACGTCAATCGGTTACCTCTTGCAGGCCCCCAGCGAGGGACTGGGCAGGCAACCCAGGCATGTGCCCTGACCGGGAATTGAACCTTGCAGGCGGGCACTCAATCCCCTGAGCCACACATCAGCCAGGGCAAGGAGATTTCTTGAAGGTCAACTCTTACTCATTGGGGTTTGAAGGGTGTTGCAAGAAACAGGTTTTACTCTAAAAGTATTTGTTTTATGGGATGTGTACATTTTGCTACTATACAAAGACACACCCCAAGAAAGTCACAAGGAATACTCTAAGCCAGACTATTGTTAACCAAAGAACTGCAACTCTTAATTCCTTTTGGGAAAAGGAACGTGCTTTGTATTTTACAAATGTGATATTCCACCTAAGCTTATTGGGCACTAACATTTCAGAAAACCCACCTCTAAAACTAAGTTTTTTGATAGTTTCAAAGTTAGAAACAACTTTTTAGGGAAGTGGTCGTAACTTAAATGGGTTCTGACCCTGCTAAGCCTTAAGCAAGGTTGTTTTAATGACAGATGGTCACTGAGGTTGTGGTACTACTCTTGAAGTTAACTCAAAACCTGAATCCTAATCCCAGTTTTTTAAAAAGATGGATGAGTATAAATTGCCATATTTCCATCTGTTTCTTTTCCAGGTCCTGCCATGGTCTAGTCTGAATCAGATGGTTCCTAATGATTACTGTGGGTATAGGTTTGACTATAAGAAAGAACTTAATAGATTCAGCAGTTTGTTTTTTGAAATCCTCACCAGGGGATATTTTTATTGATTTTTAGAGAGAGCGGAAGGGAGAGAGAAACATTGTTAGGCTGCTGCCCGCAAGCTCCCCAACTAGATCCAGCCTGCAGCCTTTTGGTATACGGGAGGATGCACCAGTCAGCTGAGCCGCCTGGTCAGGGCTAGATTCAGGGCTGGATTCACCCGTTTTAAATTCTGACTCTTTTTTTTTTTTTAATTTTATTTATTTTTAGAGAGGGAAGGGAGGGAGAGAGAGAAAAACATCAGTGTGTGGTTGCTGGTGGCTGTGGCCTGCAACTCAGGCATGTGCCCTGATTGGGAATTGAACCTGCAATACTTTGGTTCGCAGCCCGCGCTCAATCCACTGAGCTACACCAACCAGGGCTAAATTCTGACTCTTATGTCCTCATTAGCACATGGTGTATTCTTTTCTTTTTTGAAATTCTTATTTGTTTTTAGAGAGGGGGGGAGGGCAGGAGAAGGAGAGGGAGACAAACATACATGTGCCAGGACCTGGCCTGCAAACCAGGCCTGTGCCCTGACCAACCTGCGACCTTTTGGTCTGCAGGTCAGGGCTCAATCCACTGAGCCATACCGGCCAGGGCAAAAGTATGAGACTTTTCATGTATGTGTGTGATCTGTTGTGCTAAAGCATTTATTTATTCAGCTGGTACTTACTGAGTGCCTCCAGTATTCTAGGACCTGTGCTAGGTGCTGGGGATAGATATGTATTAGCAGGGTGATTAACATTGCTTCATTCTCTTCGTCCACACAAGAATGTCCAAACCCGTGGAGAATTTTTATAAAATTGTCTGAGCCAAATGGAAGATACCCCTGGAAGCAAGAACTCTCCAGACTGACATAAATGCTTCCAAGAAATGATAATTTGCAGCTTTTATACATTTAGAATTGAGGAACCTTAAGGAAGATTACCTGAAGATGGGAGAAGCAACCTAGGGATATCAGATTGCAGGACAGTTAACAATATAAGCTCTCTAAGAATGGTTTTAGAAGGAGGGGTCTGAAAAGAGACACTTTAAGGGTGTGTTAACCTGGCTGCACCGAAGCAATGGGCAGGACTTGCTGAAGGCAAAGATAAGCCTTTTTCTAAAGAAGGTGTATGCCCGGGGCCTGAGCCCCCACCTCGACCGGCCCCGGCAGGAATTTACACCCTGTGAAGTCACTTTCCCTGGAACTCCTTTCAGGCCCACATTTGTAAGAATCTTTGCTTCCCAGGGTA